>VUQH01013920.1:3207-19469 GCA_015106775.1 Etroplus canarensis
CGTGCCTTGACCTCTAAAATGTTCTCAAACATTCCACCCATCCTAGTGATTAACCATGCAAGTTTTAGCAAGGATCCAGCAGCACAGTCAGTTCCTATGTTGACTTTTATTGATGACCAAAAGACCTTGACCTTTAACCCTTCAACCTCATAAATGTTATCAGATCTTCAACCCATTAACCACACAAAATGCAGTAAAGATTCAGCAAACAAGTCAGCTTCTGTATCAGTAGTAAGATTTGTATCAGACTCACGGACAGACAGATTAACGGAGATCCCAAAAACATAACCCACAGTGGAGGTACAAAAATAGTGATATCATCAATATCATCATCATTATTAATAGCTATACTATGAGCAGCCTAAAGAATCAAAGGCTGTATACTTAAATGAACCTTTTGTACATCCATCCAGTTTGTGTTTATAATGATGTCTAAGAAACCTGCAGTTCAGACATGATTAAGTGCAACAGATTAATACCAGATGATGGGAAAACTGCTGTCCTCCTACATTAAAATGGAGCAACCTTGAGCCAGACGGGTATTTGCTGATCTGAGCATTCATATTTTGGTCTACTGCTCTTATTTCTGTGATAAAAGCACTTACCATTCTCTCCCACAGTCATGGGGATGTTGACTTCCAGGTAAGAGCCTGCACCTACATTCACATGAATGGCATTGGTTTCCTAGTAACAGGGATGAAGATGTGTCAGACGAGAGAGAACACAAGCAGAAATATGATACATGCTGTCAAATTACCAGTGAGTGCTTTACAGAGTAAAAATACAAGAAAATCCCCTAATCTAAATAGAAATATGGTTAAAAGATATAACAAAATGACAATCTTTCCCGACTCAAGCAATTTTATGTTTTTATTCAATGTGTATTAATGGTGTAATTTAGTTTGCACTTCACAGGCTTCGCATGCTTTGTGAAAATCCCTGCACTGCTCCAGGAAGAAAATATGAAAAAGCATAAAACATGAACCAATATCAATAGCTCAAACATGTTGAAGCATAAAGACAAAGATGAGGAGAGCAGCAGGGAGAGGAAGAAAGATCAAAGAGGTTGGCAAGAAAAAAAACATGGGAAGAGAGCACACAGGCGAGAGCGCAACAGTCACCCTGTTTTTGGTGAAAAGCAGATCGATGGTGGCGTCAGCGATGATGTTCATGCGGAGCTCAAAGGCCTGAATCTGCCTGAGTTTTCCTGGCTGTGCAACCTCAGTCGCCTTCATGGCCTGGTAGTCAGCAGGGAGGAAGAACTTCCACAGACAGTCCCTGTGAAAGGCAAAGTCATATCACAGAGCTAAATCTAAAGCATTAAACCATCTATCTCTTACATGTAGCTTGTGCCTAACTATAAGAATCCTTCAAAAGATTTTATCCTTTTATAATCAACATTTCTTAATTCTGGAGTTCTGTGGACATTTCTGTTTAAGTGGGGACATGTGTACACCTTGAGGTCTATATTTCTCCAGATTTTCTTCTGGCACATCTCCGCATGCATTTCTAAGAGTTAAAGCAGCCAGTAAATGAAGTGTTTTCTTTAATCAGTCAAAACAAAGCCCAGCCTGTCTGGATTTGGTAGGTGCCAGAAACAGCCCTCAGCAAAAACTGCAGATAGATTTCAGTTTTTTCCTAGTTCACGAGCAATACGTCAGCTTCTCAAATACGTCTGACATGTTTTAGCCTGAATAAAATCTGAACTACGCAAGTGAATAATGGCAGCTCTGGCACCAAAGCAAACACAAAAGACGGCTTTTTGTGGATACACAGTAACAATCAGACATCCATTCAAATGACTAATCAGGAGAAAACATTTCACACAAGGTGTTCAGAGCTTTCACGAATTACAGAGCTGGACACAGCATCACCATTCAGCCTGCTTCTTTCTTCCACACAAATTTCAGCTCCTTGGATTGCAGCTGTAAGAACTTTTGCTGTGCAGATTTGGTGAGAGCAGCACATGAACAGGAGTTTGTAATATCAAAATGACAAAATCCCAAAGAGTAAAATTTATTTAGATGGATACAGCTTTTTTTAAGAGAGACACAGCCAAGCCTTGTTTTATATTCCAAAGAGGCCAGAAATGTTAGATGTTTTTTTATTGTGACATACTTTGATGCAAATAAGTAGGAATGTGTAGGCGGGGCCAATGGCTCCAACTCTGACTATGTAGACTAACAAAAACACAAATGACTGAAATCAACTAAATCGCACTGTTTCTATTATCAGCACTGAAATGTGAAAAGATTACTGAGAGATTTTCTGATCATTTTTCTTCTTGTTCTGTTTGAATAATACAGACTTTGTTGTGTTTATTCTTTACTGACCTCTGGCGATCTGCCCAGGGCCCATAGTTGAAGTCAGTTCCTTTTCCACAGACTATGTCCAGACCCCAACATGGAGGCAGGTCCTGCAGCTTATCGTCCTCACTGCTCGTCTCTGCTTCCTCGCCACTCTCCTGCTCCACAGGCACCAGACCTGGACACACACACACACACACACACACACACACACACACACACACACACACACAGATGTCAAAACCAAGACGACAAAAGAATGCTAAACACATATACACAGCTGCATGAAAAACAATCACGATAACACTTTGGCTAGCAAAGTGTACGTTTAGGGTCAGCATCTCCAAGTTGGTTTATTTGTGTTTCTGTGCCAGCAAAGAAATATCTCAATGAATGTGTGCATGCATTAGCCTACCCGGTTCATCCTGGTAATAGTAGATGTCAACATCGTTGGACTGCATCACCACAAAGCCTTCTCCCATCAGTCTGGGGGGTCTAGATGAGAAATTCACACAAAAAAAAAAACACAGTTCAGAGGCATATATTTTATACAGAGATAAGCAACTCTGTAGCTCATGCTACTATCTCCTCTGCTGTAAACCAATACCTTTTAGCCTTAAGAAGAATGTAATTTAGCCATTTACTTAAATGCTAGGGAGTGTACTTGAGCATAAAAGTAGCCTGTCTGTGCTTAAGATTCACATCTGCATACTGCAGGATAAATAGAAGAACCTGGGAAAGAGCCCTGTATAATGAGCTAATTTTCTGCAGTCATTATGTTGTCCTTAACAAAAAAAGCAGTACAGGATATTACTGAAGTTATTCTTTGGGCTATGACTTCTTTAAAAATGCTTTGGGGAAAATAGTTTTATTACCGACAATATCATTAGTTGAAAAAGGATGTTTACATGCTTCAACTAGTCTGAATAAACCAATATTAAAATTTCAGTCTGCTAAACTCTTGTTTTATATCAGTTTCACTCAGATCTACCCAGTTAAACTCCCAGCATTTGAAAATGCGGTTTTCTAAGTTATCTTGAGTCAAATGTTGCCCCCTGGAATTTTTCTCTCTTTCTTAAATGACTTGGACTCACTCGTCATTCTGCATGCCCAGGTAGCGGGGACTGGGAACCAGCATGACCCGCACATTCTCCAGCGATCCTTTGACAATGTGCATGTACTGGTCCAAGTGGCTGGATGGCGGTTTGGTGGCGTACGTCAGGAAGGCATCTTCAAAGTTCATGCACAGAGTCTGGGGGAGGTAGTGGTTCCCAAACGCCAAGCGACCCTACAGGAGCACAAATGCAAGAGTACTTGAGGGACTATGCCTAAACACACTGAACATGTTCTTTTCCAACCAACTGATCAAATTCCATAGAATTAGTGACAAATTTCAGAGGTACTCACAGTACTGATGTTAACTTTGATGACGGGAATGAGGGAGCGCCAAGATGATGCGGGGTCTTGACTTTCAGCTTTAATGTTGACACTATACAAGGAAGAGAAGACATTCAGTTTCAAGACATTTTATTTCATGGTACATTTCCAGTCAGTTTAATTAATTTGACTGTCAGCAGGAAATGACAATAACTCTCTTCCGTGTCTGCACTCCTAAGACTCCTGATAACAACAGAGAGAAAGGGTGTGAGATTATGCAGCATTGTCAGCAGCTGTTTTGCATTCACAACCACAGCTCTAAATATGCTCTTCCATCCATTTCTGTTCTGCTGAAGTGACGCCATGCAGATGTAATGGTGAGAAGATACCCTCATTGGTCACTTTATTAGATATACCAGCTCAAGTGCTCTTTAGATCAACTATCTAATAACCCACTCACATAATAGCAACTCAATGCATTTAGGCATGCAAATAAGAACTGCTAAATCCCAAACTGAGCATCAGCATGAGGAGGAAAGGTGATTAAATGCCCGGTACTAGCAAGGCGTATCGAAAGAAGTGGCCATAAGCACTTATATCAGTATTCATTTTTTTGTTTTTTAACTTTAACATGTATTTAAGTTGACAATCAAGCTCTCCATGTTACTTTTGTTTTAGCTGTAGCTAAAACTTGGCAAATTACCCAATGACATATCTATTTCTTTGGGTAATACAACTAGACAACACAGTACTTTTGCCGATTAATGTTCCCCAATCTTAACACTGCATACAAAGTAAAGCTGTTTGGTGGTGCATTAATGATACCTTTCCGGGGTCTTGTTTCTGTCGTCTCGTCCCCTCTCTTCATCTTTTTTGGGCGTCAGGAGCGTGGGCTCAAGTCCAAAGATCTCCTGCAGCCGCGCATACAGGTCGGTCCGGTTGTAGACGTGGAACTCAAAGCCATTGACAGTCACATAAAGCCTCGTCTCCGCCTTGGGATCTGATGCAAAAAGAGAGACAACTCAGAACTCACGGGGCTATTTCCACCCCAAACTGGCTCATTTAAAAAGTTCTGGCATCTTGACAGCCAAATATGGATGCATGGATGGAGCGTTCCAATATATAAATACATTTTATAAATGACCAGCAGATTTTCTCTGTGGTGGACTTATACATGCGTTTGATATTTAAAAGCCATCAGCAAACACTTGCCTACTCACCATGCTGTTTTTGTTTTGGGTTATACATTTTCCACCAACGAAATATGAGGAAGCCATCCTGTATCCTGTGACACACATAAGCCAAAATAATTTGTAAGCAAGTGATAAGATCAATGATGGGCAGAGGAGGAGGGATGGGCAGTGGAGAAGCACTGGTCAGATTACCGAATAGACATGTCTTGGTTGATGTAGTAGATGTCTCTGAACATGACTTTCCCCGACAGCACAGAGAAGGAGAAGGAGCCTGAGGAGAAAGGCAAAGATAAACAGTGTCAGTGCATTTTAACACTGACAATAAAATGTGTTGTTTTACTACACTGACACACTCCTTTAAAAGCAAGTGCAAATTTGTTTGGACTTGATCACAGCATCTTCAACTGAAGACAAACTAGGTAATTAAAACATGAAAATAGCAAAAGCTCGGGTAAAATAACAACAGCATGGGCGTTGCTGGGATATTTAATCACACTCTTTCACTTTTATCATAGAGAGAAAAAAAAAACAATCTTAATTAGGATCTAAATCGCTAAGTAGGTCAGAGGCTGTCAGTGAGTGAGAAAGATGAATGCTCAAACGTGATTTCCTGTTAATAATCTCTTTTGGCTCATAACGTGTCTTTCTTGCTTTCAATTACTTCATGCAAACAGAGTGACAGCACCTGAGTGCTTCATGTATCATCATCCAAGCTGACACATCCTCGTGTTGATAGGAATTTCAGTTTTTTTCCCCCCACTAACCGAGTGATGACAAAATGTCCCGCTTGCCCAAAAATCTAGACGGAACTACAAAGGATAAGACTTTCCTGTAAAATAACGCATGACTGAATTGGATGAGCGGAAGATGATGAATGAACTCAGGCCAAAACAAACCTCGGGTTCTGTTCAAACCTTAACACCTAACAGAACTGTGGTGGGACGCTTTTGGTAAAGACACAATCTATTTAAAATAATTTTTAAAAAATAACAAAGGGTCGCCACAGCAGATTAACCCACAATGGTCATTTGGGAGAGGTTTCATACCGGATGCCCTTCCTGTCACAATCCTACAAGGTGAGAGGGGCTTGTGTCCCCAAATGAATATAGTTTTAAAAACAGGTGGCTGCCTGCTTTGTACAAACATACGCTGACGAAGTGACATCAACCAAGCCGTGCCCGCCCAAAACTTTCATGCAGCCTTTGTCGTCCCAATTATGCTGTCAGGCGCAAGTTTGTGGTAAAGCACACTGCGGAGACTGTCAATTCCCTTCCATGGTCTGATTTTTTGTTGGTGTCACTGATTATTTTTTGGCATGTGCAGTGTTAAGAGCTGTCTTACAGGAACTTGTGTTTAGCAAAGACCAGTCTTTGGAAGAAACACATCACAGCCTAAAAAACAAATAAATAAATAAGCAGTTGGACTGGATTTCATCCTCAACATGCTTTGTAAATGAATTACCATGACACCTACATGCAGAAACTCAATCTAGTATTGGTTGCACTTTGGTGTTCAGGCTCTGTGGACATAATCAATGAAAGAACCTGGCTCATCATGAAATATTCAGCAGACTGAGTCAACGCCTTCAAAAAGCGCTCCTCCTCCCTATTCATCAAAGCGTGAAGGAGCTTCTCATGAACACACCGATGTGAATGTAGCCATCCTTGTAGAGTCTGTTGATGATGAGGGTGAGGACGAGGCCAATGTTGCGGGAGTTGTAATAAGTTAAGTAGATGATCCATCCACAGGACAGAATGGTGGCTGAAAGGGGAAAAAAAAACATGACTTTAGTCAGTAAAATTTATTTTCAGGTTAACTGAGGTTAATTTTTCATTGGTAACAGAAGCACTTACAATGAATAATAAAAATCTTAAAGCTTGAGCATTTGTTTAGAAAAAACTTAAGATATATTTGCCTGTCAATGAAACAATTAAAGATCTAATCACTTCTTCTTCGTCTTCTTCTTCTTCTTTCGGCTGCCTCCATCTCACCCTATCCCTTGCATCTTCTTCCCTCACACCAACCAACCCTCTGCTTGTCCTCCTTCACTACATCCATCAACCTCCTCTAGTCAAACATCAAGCATCATAAGGGTTTCTTGAAAGTTCCATAAGAACTGTACTCCAGAGGCCACTCTACAACTAATCATTATGAATACATTCATAATGAAATTTATATAAGTAGGAACTCAGCTTATTTCCTAACAGCTGGGTTTTACAGCTGTACTTCTGAAAGGGTCCTTGAAGATGCTGCTGTCAAAGAAAATGGCACCTGTGGGCTGCACAGTATCTCTGGCCTACTGAAAGCATCACACAAATTCAGCAGTAACTCAAGTATCCAAAGTTCAGACTTCAACCAAGTAAAGAGATGGTAGCTTTAACAAAATGATGAAAAGCAAATCCCTAATAATTAATGGCATAAGATCGCAAACACATGAAGCAAGTTTCCCAGCTTAGCGTTAGGGAAACTGAGCCTGTATTTAAAGCTGCCTTGGAGCTCAGTGTAACAAAGTTCTGAAATGTCAAATATAAATTTTTCCTAACTGCTGGATGAGTAACCAATAAGCATTCAAAAGATAGTATGAAGGCCATAAAGCACCATTATGTCCAGTTAAGAGAATTTCATAAGTCTAATAAAGTCAGATCGGCTGAAATAATATTAGCATAGCAGAGCTCATATTTGTACCTAGCAGGGTAAGCAACACGCAGTTTAAGAAATTAGGTACATATACAAAGTTGGCAATAAAAATTTTACCACTGACCTACGAGGAGCCAGATGAAGTTGGAGTTGTGTTTGGTAAGGAAGTCATCCAGATCCCCCAAGCTGGGGAAGGTGCTTTCATTGTTTTTGGGAACATGTCCATCCATGGCTACAGGCTGTCAGTCTGCTGTCTAAAACTGAAACAGTCAAATGTCACATTATTTTCCCGTATATATGGACAAATCAAGTGAGGAAAGAGGTAAACTACTGCACAGAAAGACTAACACTAAGAAAATGGTGAAAAAAAGTTGTATTTTTTTTTTTTAACAAAATGGCATATTTTAAAAGTGAAACATTTAATTGTTTTCTGAAAAATATATGCCCATTGGGAATTTCAACAACAATGGTTAATAATATCATTGAGAGAGTCAGAGAGTTCTCTGAACAAGGCTGCGGAAGAGACTGAAAAACAATAATTGACAGTCTAATCTTTGGACACAGTAAATGCAGTTTGTCTCTACAGTCATAAAAACAAGCTAATACATTGGGCCCGTGTCAAAATCATGGGCACTGTATCGAGCAGAGGGGCCATCCAGGTTATTGGCACACAACACAAAAACCTATCAAGGTAAGGGCTGCCACGTCTTCACACCGCATGAGTATCATGTAGAACTGTGAAGGCCCTGTAAATGTTAAACAGGTTTCTGAGCAGGTTTTGAAGAAATGCTACCATCTCGACATTATCATTTCCAAGGAAAGTCTGGCATATTTCAGACACTGCCCAAACTCCATTCTGCAAGTTAGAGCAGTTTTGCTCCATGGTAAAGTCTGGGTGCTAAACTGGACTTGGTGCACTCTAGTCTAAAACTCAAGCAAATTGTGCAACAAAACAAAAAACAAACGAAATCCTTAACTGTTAGGCAACTGACATTCTGTCTCAAGTTTCCAAACATTTACAGTTAGTGATGCAAAACACTGGGTAATAAGCTTCTGTCCCAACCTCATCAAATTCAAAATAAGCATCAAATTTCTGGGTTTCAGCCTCTGATATGTTATCCTTGCACATTTTTCAATACAGGGTGTAAATGATTTCTAAAAGTTTGCATTCTGCGATCAGTCACAGAGTCATCAAAGTCAGATAGAATTCCAGTGATGACTTTGATCAAAGTCACAGAGTCATTAAAGACAGACAGTATTCCAGTGATGGCTTTGATCTCAGGCCCTTTATCTGAAAGTTACAATCTATATTTGGTTAAGTAGAAGAGGGAAGGGCATCTGGCGTAAAACCTCTGCCAAATTACCAAGGCGGATTAATCAGCTGTGGCGACCCCTTGGTGGAGAATACAAGGGAGCAGCCAAAAGGTACACACACAGTAAATGAAAATGCATCACCTTATTTTTTCTTCAAGACACAATACTCTGAAATCTCAAACTAGTGAATTTTACCCTTCAATGATTTTGTGTTTATCAAAAGTCAAAATCACACCATTGTCCAGATTTGTTATTGAGTTAGAATTAAGGATTGGTTATCTTTTTACAAATGTTCTCTATATAAAACCAAACCCAAATACATGCTGTAATTTGTAACTATGACGCAGCTTACAAATGAAAAGCATCCCCATGCACTTGGCATGACTGAGATGGTGCATCAAAGAGATCTGCAGTGTGCCAGTTTGGGTTTAATCAGAATCATAATCAGAATAATGTATTAAACCCAGGAAGGAAATTGAATAGTTAATCATTAATCACTCAGAAATTGTCAGATTAGTCCAGCACCACCTGGCTACAGCTTCTGTAGATGGTAGGCAGTATCCAGGAAGGGTCTGTGTCACAACTCTGCATTACAATCATGAATCCTGGTGGTCACACCCAGAACTGAGATCTGGACAGAGTGGAATAACAGTGTTATGAGAACTGATCTAGTGTTACCAGACAAAACTCAGGCCTCCTTCTTCTTCTTCTTCTTTCAGCTGTTCCCGTTAGGGGTCGCCACAGCGGATCATCTGCCGCCATCTCTCCCTATCCCCTGCATCCTCTTCCCTCACACCAACCCTCTGCATGACCTCCTTCACTACATCCATCAACCACTATCCCTCCTTTGAACATGTCCAAACCATCTCAGCCTTGCCTCTCTGACTTCATCTCCAAACTTCTCAACCTGAGCTGTCCCTCTGACAGACTCATTTCTAATCCTGATGACAAAACAAACCTCACGGCCTGTCCAAACCTGCTTCACACTTAACAGCGCTGCGGTGGGAAACGATCAGTGAAGATACACTGTACTTTCAGCTGCTCCCTTGTACTCTCACCAAGGGGTCGCCACAGCAGATTAATCCGCATTGGTAATTTGGCAGAGGTTTTACGCCAGATGCCCTTCCTGACGCAACCCTCCGTGGTGAGAGGGGCTTGTGTCCTCACCTGGAATCGAACCAGGGACCTTTTGCTTGTAAGGCGAATGTGTAAACCACTACACTACTTACTTAAATTAATTTAAAAAAACATAAAAATTAATACAGTTTTAAAGACTGCAGCAGGCAAGCAGGTGACTGCCTGCTTTGTACAAACATATGTTGCCAAACTGACGTCGGCCGGGTCGTACAGTCCTTATAAAACTTTCATGCAGCCTTTGTCATCGTCGAGCACTTCCCATTGACACTGTTATCATTTTTGTTCATCGCTGAGTAAAAATGTTGTGCCGTGTCCGTAACAGCCAGTTTTCAAAGCAAGATCCTGTTTATTTTTTTCCTAAAATGTACAGTAAAATATTTTCAAATCTTCAAGGTGATGCATTTTCATTGACTGCCACTATATTTACATTTTAGAACTATTTTGCAAATAATTATAAACAATATGTGTTGCTGCCTCCACACAGCCAGTCAATATTCTATAAATGCTGATATTAAAAGTAATAAGTCTGACAATTTCAGTCATTTTACTTTAAAAAATAGAGCTGAGTCACAGTCACTTCTGCTCACTTCATAGTGTAGTGATTCCAATTTGGCAGATTCATTTGCAAATCTAATTTTGTAGGAGAGGAATAATAAGGCATTAGCTGAAGGACCAACTGTGGGTAAAAGGGTCATTAATTATTTCAGGTCATGGTGCATTTAGTTCAAACTTACAGGACCTAAAACTTGAATCACAGCCTTGTGATTACGTACTTCCATGCTGCATCCATGTCTCTCAAAACTTATATAACAGACAGGCGCAGTAATGTAGAAATTTAACAGACAGGCAGCAAAAATTTCTCATTTTACAAATGTAGTCATAATTAGCATATTCACTTTTCAAATAAGGCAAAAGCACTGTGTTATGGGGCTACAGTAAGGTTGACCTTTGGCTACTCAAATCTAATCAGTACATCCTTGAGTTCAAGTGAAAAATCTGTGCTGAAGAGATATTGTTTAAAATAATGGGATGCAAGCATGGGCAGAAAAACCCCAAAACACGATAACATAAAAAATGCAGTTTTTAAAGCGCTGCTTAAGACTCCAAACCAGTCTTACAGTACCTACTCACGTTTTACAGTATAAATAATATGGCATATGAGCATAATTAGATATACGCGCAACCACACTGGCTATTGTGGCTGCATTTGGTGATGTGAACTTTGCCTCTACGAGGATTGTTGCTGTTTGCTTGTGGCAGGAGGCTGGTGAAAGGCCGTTGCGTGCGTGTAGTTCCAAGTGCATGCAGTGACCTCAGTCAGCTCATGCTTAGGAGTCAAAGGGTCAGATACGGCACACACAAGCACAAATCCTCATCTAATCCACCCTAAATATTGTTGGCTGTAAAACCACTGAGATGCAATTCAACCCAGCACATTTTCTAACAGAAGCCACTATTTCTAAATGTGTATTTCTGACAGACACTGCACTTTAAGAAGAAAATGTATTCACTTTTCATATTTGGCATGTTGTAAATTAACAGAAGCCCCTGATCTCATAGGGGAAATAACATCAGCTACCTGCTCTAATCCAGCTCTGGCTGTTGCTCACTGAAAAGCTTTTTGTTGATTCAAACACCTCAGGAGCAGTACTAACAAGGACTAGAAAGTGTGTTCTCCTATATTGGCTTCACTTCACTGCATCCCTGTTAAATCAAGAATTTAAAATCCTTCTTTTCATATACAAAATCTTGAATGATCAGGTCCCATTATATCTTAAAGACATCATACTCATATTATTCCAAAAGAGAACTTTGCTCTTAGACTGTAAGATTATTTGTGGTTCCTTGAGTTCATAAAAGCAGAACGGGGATGCAGAACCTTCAGCCCTTCACCAGGCTCCTCTCCTGTGGAACCAACTCCCAGTTTGCAAGAGTGAGTCAGACAGGCCCTCTACTTTTAAGATTAACTTAAAAATGTTCCTTTTTGATAAAGCTTGTGGTGAATCCCTTAGTTATGCTGCTGTAGGCTAAGGTTGCTGGGGGACTTTCCATGACGCACTGAGCATTTCTTCTCCACTCACCTCTTTTCACTACCCATGTGTTTATATGGCACTACTGCACTTCTTTTGCCTTTTCTCCCCCATAGCAGATGGTTGGCCCTCCCTGAGCCTGGCTTTACTTTTTGAGGAACAGGAATGACGTGCCAGCAAAGAAAAAAATTTCTATACAGGAAAAACCTAGAATACCAATCTATTCCTGTAAGGTGAGTTGATGTTCTAATATGCAACATAACTTAAGAGATGCTGGCATCAGTACAGTAAGTGAGTGACTCACCACTGTTATGTGCAAAGCTCAGTGTTTTTAGTT
Source organism: Etroplus canarensis (assembly GCA_015106775.1). NCBI lineage: Eukaryota > Metazoa > Chordata > Actinopteri > Cichliformes > Cichlidae > Etroplus > Etroplus canarensis. The sequence continues at coordinate 15,539 of VUQH01013920.1, forward strand.
TTGGTTCACAAGTAGTGACTTGATTACTGCAATACGGGCAACGCCATCTCCTGAACCAAACACCTGTCAAATACCTTTTTAGTTAGTGTGTACAAATTTTTCATGTCAACAGCCATCCAACAGACAGATCCCGGGAGTCAGACTCATCTTAGTTCATATATGAAAAAACACTATCTTATTCTAACTCTATTCTTCATTTATGTGTAAAGAGTTACATTCCAAAAGCAAAAACATTTTCCTATTTAATGAGCAATCCATTTACAGGAGACAATGAAGAGAGGTTGTCAGAAAAAAAATGCAAATTCAAAAATATTTCTTTTTCCACATTCAGTAGTCCTCTGTCATTACATGCACATTACAATTTATGGATCCCAGTGGATCAATACAGGCTCAAAACCTTTGTAACTAAACAACAAATACTTTTATTAACTTTCCATGTAGTTCATCTCCTGCTGGAATCATGTTGCTACTCCAGGAATAAAAATATTCACACTTTGTAAAGCCATCAAGTGGGCTAAATAAGCCCCCATTTGGCAACCCTGTCTTAAACTAAGCCCAGAACCTACTAACAAACCTAAATCAGCAGTGTTTAAGGATGTTAATATGTATGGAAACTGCTCAAATTTTATTGATACAATTTTACCATCTTGGTTCAGTCAAGTCAGAGAGGCATCCCTTACATCTCCTTCTGTTCCACCAACCATATTCATCAGAATCAGAGTCAGAATACTTTATTATTCCCCTGGGGGGAAATTCCCTGTGTTACAGGCACTCTGTTCAGCATACATAAGTATCAAAAGAATAAACAGCGAGAAAGTGTAAAGCCACAACTATGCAGGTGTAAAGTGTAAGTCCAGAGCTTAGGAGGAGGAGCTATACATTATAATGGGCAGGAGTGACTGCGATCACAATCAGTAAATGCATAGTTATTACACAGTAATAAATGCAGTTCTTACATAGTAACTGTTTATTTACTACATCCACTCCTCCTATACAATTTCCCCCCTGGGATTAATAAAGTGTTCTGATTCCTGCCTGGCAGCCCCATCTCTAACATCCCTTGTCCGATACATCCACTATCCCTCCTCTGTACATGTCTCTGACTTTATCTCCAAGCCACTCAACCTGAGCTGTCCCTCTGATGTTATAATTTCTAATCCTGTCCATCCTGCTCACTCCCAGCAAAAATTTCAGCATTTTCAGCTCTGTCACCTCCAGCTCCACCTCCTGTTTTTTTTCCTCACTGTCACGGTCTTCAAACCACAGATCATAGCAGGCCTCACTACCACCTTGTTGAGCTTCCCTTTCACTTTTGCTGCTATCCTTCTGTACTCTCTGCACTGCCCATTGCTTTGGATGGTTGAACCCTGGTATTGAAACTCACCCACCTTCACTAACTCCTCACATCTTCCCCATTCAACCTGCCCTGCTCTCATTCAAACACGTATCTTCTGTCTTGCTTCTACTGACTTTCATTCCTCTACTCTCCAGTGCGTACCTCCACCTGCTCCCTACTCTCACCACAGGTCACAAACATCATCGCCTACAAACATCTTCACCACTGTATAAAATCTGGTATTTAGGCGGGATTACATTACTAATAACTTGTGCTCGAGAGTATGGCAGCCATGGCATGCTTGACAACAAAACAAAAAGTTACATAAAGTGACAATGATGGCGAGCTCTGATGTCTCCGTTTGAAACATATGTACAAAGAATCAATACTGGTCTAAGACCGCCCTGAGAGGTAACCATTACAAACTTGGTGGACAGAAATATGCAGACATTCACAGGTAAACAACAGTGAACATCTCAAACATATTTTGTGGCTTAACGCCAGACAAGATCAGTATGTGTCATTAAAGGCAGGCTGGACTGTTCATATCATTGTTGGACAGGTTAGAAGACATTCAACCTTATGTGCTACAGGCTACAGATAAACATGGTCAGGTGTAAAACATTACTCACGCTGCCTCAGACAGAATCTAGATCCAGAGACACACCTGAAACTAACCACACACCTGGCTAACCCCAAGTCCTCAGTGACTTCCTGTGCATTACCTTCAGCCCAGGCAGCAAAGACAACCAGCTGCTAAAGTGCACCTGTCTCACTGTTAGACATTTGGAACAAGACGCGACTGATCTGCCCGGTGCAGCCAGGCTGGTTCTTGGGTAATGACGTCTCAGCCCGTGGATAAAAGCCGCCGAATATCACAGCGTTAGCACAGAGGTTTGCTAGCAGGCTAACGACAGCAGGCCGCGCCCTCTAACTTCTCCATTTGGAAACTGTAAGAACAGCCCAGCTGGTGCTTCCAACCTACCTGAATGTCCTCAACGGAGCATGCGGTTTCATCTTTGCTCCAGTTAATCCGGAGTTTCTGCCCTTTTGTCGTGTCGGAGACGTCCACGGCTAGCATCCCCTCTCCAATATTTACCTGGCAGGCAGACGGGCAGTCAGCATCTCTTCCTGTTGTGCCGAGATCAGCCACAACACGGACCAATAGGAAAAAAGCAGGGCAGGTTCTGACCAATTAGACACAGGCTACGCATACAGCTCCCAGCATGCATGTTTTTGTAGTCGTGATCGAGAAAATTCAGAAACTACATAAAATCCAAATGCTTATGTGTTTTTGTAGTTTTTCTAGAACACAATATAAAAATTACAACACAGGTTAAAATTATACATATAACGTAATATTCTGTGAGCTGACATAAAAACAAAGAGCGGCTGCGCACAAACAGCTAAAATTATTCATAACTGTTCATTCATAAGATCCCTTTAATTTTTGCTGCATAAGTATAACTTGAAGCTTAATTTTTGATGTAAGATTCATATTGTAATATTGTAAATTACATATTGTATACAATGTCGAACTTTTGACATATATATGTTACAAATTGCAGTTCATACAGCAGGTTTTTTTGTTTATTTACTGAAATCATAATTTTTTACCTCCCAAATTTATTTATATCTAACTCATCATCTGTAATACAATTTCTCCCCCTGGGATTAATAAAGTATTCTGATTCTGATGATAATGACTGCAGTTATTATCAGAATCAGAATACTTTTCAGGGACTTTTCACTTGTAAGGTGAATGCGCAAATCAGTACACTATAATATTTTTATTATTAGTAGTAGTAGTAGTAAGGATCAGCTTTATTGGTCAAATAAAACAACCAGACAAAAACTAGACAGAAAACTAGAACAGAGATGAGGTGAGGTAATTTGAAGTAAAAGAAATAATAATGATAGTAAATAAAGTGACTGCTGGTAATAATAATAATAATAATAATAAATGGGAGGTATTTTTCAAGGATAAAATTTGGGATTTGAAAAAACAGCTGAACACATTTTCTGTGAGCTTATATTTTATTTTGGTTAGTTTTATATGGACATCATATTTATAACATGTATTTTTTAAATCTACTGTCCCCGCAGTGTAGTGTTTTACGCATTCGCCTTACAAGTGAAAAGTCCCTGGTTCCAGCTGGGGACACAAGCTTCTCTCACCATGGAGGGTTGCATCAGGAAGGGTAACCGGCGTAAAACGTCTGCCAGATTACTCATGTGGATTAATGTGCTGTGGCGACCCTTTGGGGAGAATACAAGGGAGCAGCTGAAATCATATTTTAGTGTCCCTGTAGTGTAGTGGTTTGCATAAACCAGCCACAGGGGCCCACAAGCCAGTGTAGTCCTAGTGCCGGTCCCAAGCCCGGGTAAATGGTGAGGGTTGCGTCAGTAAGGGCATCTGGCGTAAAAACTTTGCCAAATCAAATATGCGGATTCATAACACGACTTCCATACCGGATCGGTCGTGGCCCGGGTTAACAACGAGCGCCTCCGGTGCCGTTAGCCAACAGGGTGCCGGTGGAAACTATGCTACTGTTGGCCGAAGACCAAGGAGGGGGAGAGGGGGAAAGCGTGTTA
>VUQH01013922.1:5655-50918 GCA_015106775.1 Etroplus canarensis
ATTTGGGTTTTTTTGAAAAAAATTTTTAAAAAAAAAAAAAAAAAAAGAAGAAGAAGCTTGTTTCGTGTCCATGTGAAAACTGAGTTTTACAATCTAATGTCAATTAATTAAACATCTTCTTCCACTGATCTCATTCAGGGTCGCGGGGGTTGCTGGAGCCTATCCCAGCTGTCATAGGGCGAAAGGCGGGGTACATCCTGGACAGGTCACTAGTGTGTCGCAGAGCCAACACACAGAGACAGACAACCATTCACGCGCACATTCATACATATGGTCACGGTCAAGACACCTGCGACCACACTGAGGGAGATAAAAGCTTCAGTGGCTCAGAGAGAAAGACTGTACTTACAACTGTTGCCTGGGTTCTTCACCAGTCAAAGGGTGAAACAGCCAAAGAGGGGTGAATACTTTGTATAGGCACATGACAAAGTGTGGAAAAGTTCAAGGGGTATGAATACTTTTCCAAGGCACTATAAAAATAAAATGAATCTGGAGCTGATCCAGAAGTAAATCTGGACTTTTCCCCCAGTTTTCATATTCTTTTTCCAGCTTTTAATATATTAAGAGGGATACATCATGAGGGAAACTCATTGGGCATATAAAATTTGTTTCTCAAGTGCATGGGGATCTGATCTGGTTCTGAGCTTGATCTATGCTGGACTTTGACCTGGATTACAACTGTGTGCTTCATCTCTTGAACCACTGATTACATAACAGTATTTAGGCAAATATAGTCTTTTTGCATACATCACATACTGTACATCAGATCTCATCCAGAGTTTATTTGAATCTGATCTTGATTCAGAACTTGCCCAGATTGTTGCTTTTCAGAATCGGTAAATCCTTTTACTGGGCTTTTAACCGATACTTACCAAATTTTGGACATTCATGTTAAAAATTGACCAAAATAGCTGACCAAACTGGCCGGACTGAATGTGGATCACATTTTGCAGAATTTCTGCAGACTGTGGAAGCTTCCAAAAAAATTTCACATTTGTGCTAATATGCAGCACTGCACATTAATGATGTTTAAAGTAAAAGTTCATGTTCAAAGTAGCTTTATTGTCAAGTCTGCAATATGTGTAACACATACAGAGGATTGAAATTGCGTTTTCCTAGGGCCCCACGGTGCTACAGTAAACAAAATAACACTCAGTATAAAAATATAGAGAATATAAAATTATGAAAAAATATATGTTCAGCAGAAATACTAACATAACAAATGTTATGTATGTACTCTGTTTGTCATTATGCAATCAGAATTGTCCAGTGATAATTACGCAAAAAAATCACTCAATCATAATGTAACAAATTAAGTGCTTGTAAAAGCCTTGCATGGTTACATAAAGAGGACAAGGCATCTGTCATCATTAGGAGTCCCCAATAATTACCACTGGGCTTTGGGTTGGAATCCATGGTACAATTGGTAAGGGGTGAGAGTAAAGAATAGGCAGGCCTCACAGCCTATTGGTGTTATCCCACAAAAGTATTGGCCTTGGTCTGGGAGATACTAATTGTATTTATCACGTCTTGTTTCACCTCCAGTTCTGTTTTTTCTTTTCAGGTAGAAAAGTTGAAAGCAGAGCAAAGTAAACTGCCCCCGACACCCCTCCTGGGTCGTAAGGTCTTCCTGGACCCCCAAGATGCCGTACATACTTCCTCCACTCTCCCCCGCCTCCCAATCTCCCCTGTCATGAGACAGACTATCTATGAACAGAATGAAGCCAGCTCTCCTCCCTCTCCCTCCCCAGCCACCCCAACGCCCTCTCCGTCAGCTGTGGCTCGGCGCCTGGGATCAACAGTCGCCAGCTACACCCCTGTGATGAACGGCTCCAGCTACCGCCACACCCTGGAGGCCCGGCATGGCGGTGTAGTGGGTGTGGCTGCAGGTCTAGGCCAGCCCGCTCCATCCTCAATTGCGTCTGTCGCCACAGCAGCAATGCTAATCTCAGCCAACCAGGCACGAGAAAGCGCCAGCACAGCAAGGGAACAGGCAACAAAGGTGATGAGTCACCTGCACCCGGCACAAGCAGCAAGGGAAATGGAGGCAAAATCCTCCCCGTATCTGAGGCAACCCAAAATCAAACACTTAGATGATGCTGTGACGCCACTGATTGTGGCCAGCCGGCTGGAGAAAGCAAGAGAGAGGGGGAGGGAGAGGGAGATGATAGGGACAGAGAGAGCAGAGGTGGCAGTGATGGCTGAGGTGGTGCTCCAGGAGCCAAGCCGGGAGCGTCTGCACAGTGAGCCCACCAGAGGGCCTCGGGGATCCAGAACTGACCCTCTGGGTCACGCTGAGCCCCAGGTCCAGACACACCAATATCACCACAGGATAGAACGGCAGCTGTCCAGCGAGCAGCTAATCCAAGCACGTAGGGATGAGCTGCCTCAGGAGGTGTGGAGGGAACAGGCAGAGAGGCGGGAGAGACGGACGTTGGAGAGGCAAACATCCAGTGAACAAGAGGGCCACGGGGGCCACGAGGGCCGGCGGAGAGAAAGGGACAGACACCGGCTGGAGAGACAGGAATCCAGTGAGCACGACACTGGGAAGGAGCACTCAGACAGACGTTCAGGAGGAGGGTAAGACTTTGAGTGTAATGAGGTGTCAGTTTTTAAGGTAAAGTCAGATGTGTTTTGATTAATTAGTATTATTTTCCACAGAGAAAAGAGGTCCACCATGGCAGAGATTGTAGAGCAACTGCAAGAAAGAGAAGCAGCACAGGTCTGGATTTAGTATTTTCAAATAAAGTATGTAATATATTTTAGCATTAGTTTTTTAGCTGAGTTTTTAGCTTTACGAAAAACCAGGATAAGTAAACAGTGCAAAGAATAGCAAAGACATCAAATTTGTGTTTTTGCCTTTTAAACTATAAAGCAAATTCATCACCCCTCCCCACCCTCAGGCCCGTGGTGAGGTGCCCCGTCTGCCTAATGGGTTACCAGAAAAGTCTTCCCGTCCCGACCGGCCCCGAGCTCGGGACAGACCCAAACCACGACGCCGGCCGCGACCCAAAGAGCCTGGAGAGACGACGCGGCGCTCCAGATCTGCACCAGCCCAGAGCAGCCCAGCTGTCCCCCAACCGCCAACCCATACGGTACACCATGAGGGCTTCCTTTTCCGCAAGCTGGACATCGAGAGCCTGAAGAAGAGCACCAATAGGTGGGTGTTCAGGGTCATAATGATAATCAGAGCAGTCGGATGGGAATTGTAGAGGAGGATGGACACTGGTGTCATGAGTATCAAACTTTAGGGATTATGATTAATCAATGAAATTTTATTTATATGAAAGTATAATATTTTTAACCCTTTCAAGACTGCTTTCTCATGACATGGCTGCCCCCCTCCATTAAATAATCCAACACTGATGGCAAGGGCATGACTTTAGCATGCAAAGCTGACAGGCTAACACACTCTGACATGCTGACATGTTGAACAGGAGCATGAAAGACACCGGCTCACAAAGGCTTCCAGCGTGTGTTCAACTTTTTAATAATCAGATAAGATTTGGATTTTCTCAGGATACCAAAAGCTTAAAATTTACACATTTTACTGAAGAGATGACATTCGAATTTTTACCTATTTAGTGTAAAAAAAAAAAACACATAAGAAGGTCTACACTCTGCAAATATGGGGTATTTGTCCATTTCTATATGCTTCCAAAGATTGTAGTTGGCATAAATGTATACATCGTTATACTAGTATCTGCTGGAAAGGGGTGGCAGTCACAGTTTGTTCTGATGCTTGTTGTCTGTTGTCAGTACTGTCTTCAGTCTCTACGTTATGTGTTTGTAAGCTGCAGTTAAGTTGCAGTGCCTGGGAGCTGATAAAGGTAGATTATGGGTTATGGATTATGATTATAGATGAACCTTTTATTAAAAATGCATGACTGTAAAAAGTCAGCGTGCTAAAGCAATAAGATGTTACTCTCCATAGACTCCATCGACAAAAACGGTAATTTACACTCACCGGCCACTTAGATACACCTTCCTAGTAGCAGGTTGGACCCATGTTGGCCTTCAGAACTGCCTGAACTCTTTGTAGCATAAATACAATAAGGTGTCAGAAACATTCCCCAGAGAATTTGGTCCATATGAAAATGATAGCGTCACACAGTTGCTGCACATTTGTTGGCTACGCATGTATGATGTGAATGTCCCATTCCACCACATCCCAAAGGTGTTTTATTGGATTGAGATCTGGTGACTGTGGAGGTCATTTGAGTACAGTGAATTCATTGTCATGTTTAAGAAGCCTGTGACATTTAAACAATGCTCAGCTAGTACTAAGGGGCTGCAAGTGTGCAGAGAAAATTTCCCTCACATCATTGCACCAACAGCAGCCTGAACCTTTAACAGAAGGCAGGGTGGATCTGTGCTTTCATGTTGTTTAAGCCAAATTCTGACCCTGCCATCCAAATGTCACGGGAGAAATCAAGATTTATCAGACTAGGCAACATTTTTCTAGTCTTCTATTGTTCAATTTTGGAGAGCCCTTGGGAATTGTAGCCTGGGTTTCCTGTTCTTAGCTGACAGGAGTGGCACCCAACGTGCTCTTCTGCTACTGTAGCTCATCTGCTTCAAGGTTTGACATGCTGTGAGTTCAGAGATGCTCTTCTGCACTCCTTGGTTGAAATGAGTACTTATTATTATCCTATCAGTGAAGTGGCCGGTGAGCCTTAAGTGTGTGGTGCATTTTGAAAGCAGCTCATGAATTCTGGAGAGATGCCTACAGGCCTTTGCAAGCAGGAGGCACACATTTAGGAATGAGGTTGTCTTTATCTCACAGAGGCAAGCAAAGATGGCATATCCTGGGAAGCAGTCAAAGAAAGAAAGATGGGTAACGGGATGGGTTGTATGCCTGGGGCAGAGGGAATTTGAATTGGCTTATGATGTGATGGATCACAAAAACCAAGTCTAATGGAGGAAAACACGCAGCATGGACAGAATAGGTTCATATCACCCAGCCCTACAGTTGCTGATTTGTACTGAATAGTAATCATATTAATCATGATTACATGAAGCAGCAAGAAGCACTCAGATATCGAAAGTTAAAGTGATGCTAATGAAACACAAGAAAACATTATGTTAGTCTCCTATCAACTTCTGACTATATTATGTGTGTTGATGCTGATTATTAGGGTAAGAATATAAAGAGTTACATTAATTAGAACAGCAGCCTGCAGAAATCCCACCGCATGTGAAAACTTCATGCATGATTGCTTAGGATGCCTCCTGATGTAACACGAGCCCAGAGAATAAAACATAGAAGACTGACTGACTGGCTGAGGAATGCTGTGGGATAGGGCTGCTGCCCAGACACACAAAAACACACATATGCACACAACCTGCCCTCCACAGATGACCACCCTGCTTCCTACAGAGAGACACCAGCAACAAAGTCTCTCTCTGCACTGCCCCCGATGGCTGGGCTGACCTTGCACAGCTATAAGCTCATCCCCTCCCAGCTATGGATGAGTCCCACTCACGCACCTACTCAAGGCAGTGGATGAGTGTGTCGTATGTACATGCCCTGTTATGTACATGGCAAGGTAAAGCATAATGCCGAAAATCTGGACAAGTGTGAATCTCCAAAGTGCTCCTTGTTCGGCTTATTGTGTGCTCTTGATGCTGTGAAAGAGAGGATGCAGTTGGGCCGTTAAGGAAGGATTGAGATTCAACCTGTCTCTGTTACATCGCTACCTAACGAGACATTAAGTAAGTCAATGTGCACATTAATATTCTGGTATTGTGTTAGGATACGGTGCATGTGAAAGGTGTGTACTCTTTATTTAAACCTGATGATGTGAATAACAAACCAGGCATTAAAAAAATCTCACTAGTTTCACATGTAACCTTCACATTACTTTTAGGTTACAGCTATCACTGCTCATTTAGAGGTTTATTTATCAGTTGTGCTGAACAGTTTAAACTTGCTCCTGAGCTCCTTTCCATAATATGCATAAATTAATATTTGCTACTCTAAAAGATGGTAAAAGTACTTATTCTTTTGACTGCACCTTTAAGGATGACCACAGCAGATCATCTGCCTCCATCTCACTTTATCACTTACATACTTTTCTGTCACATCAACCCTCTGCATGTCCTCCATCACTACATCCATGAACCTTCTCAGTGGTCTTCCTCTTCTCCTGCTGCCTGGCAGCTCCATCTTCAACATCCTTTTTCCAATATATCTACTATTCAGAATCCAAATCAGAATCAGAATACTTTATTAATCCCCAGGGGGAAATTGCTTTCCTCCTCTCCACAAGTCCAAACCATCTCAACCTGAGCTGTCCCTCTCATTTCTAATCTTGTCCATCCTGGTCACTCTAAGTGAAAACCTCAACATCTTCACTTCTGCTACCTCCAGCTCTGCCTCCTGTCTTTTTGTCAGCATCACCTGTCTCCAAACCATACATCATAGCAGGTCTCAGTACAGTCTTGTAAACTTTCCCTTTCACTCTTGTTGCTATCCTTCTGTCACAAATCACCCCTGACACTCATCTCCATCCACTCCATCCTGCCTGCACTCTCTTCTTCACCTCTTTTATGCACTATCTATTGCATTGGGTGGTTGAGCCCAGGTATATATCTAAAAAATGCTATTAATTCAGTGGCCAAATTACCCATCAGAGAGCATAAAAGCTAGTCTGTGTTGCACACTTTCTAACCAAATGACTAAAATCCAGTGGTTGGCTAATACTACTATGACTATAGTACTATAATACTACTGTAGGTGAAACTTCTTGGTTTTTGCATCAGATTTGGTTCAGTAGCATCAGTGCTCAATGACTCAAAGTGAAAGGGCTGCAATTAACGCTTTATCATTTTTGAGGAGGAAGAGAAGATAAAAAATTGACATTTTAAAATCTTAAAATATCCAATTACTTGATTAATGGATGGAATAGCCAATTGAATAATCAATAACCTAAATAAATTGATTAGTGTAGGATACTGATTATGTTTATAACCCCAGTTTCAGAAAGGTTGGGGCACTGCATGAATTATAAATTAAAAAAACAATACAATGATTTGCAAATCAGTAAACCAATATTTTATATTGGTTCATGAGATGCGCATATGTTTTCGATAGAAAACATATCAAATGTTGAAAGTGAGACATTTTACTATTTCACGAAACACGGTAGCTCATTTTGAATTTGACAGCAGCAACATGTCTCAAAAAATTTGGGACAGGGCCGTGTTTACCACTGTGTAGCATCCCCTCATCTTTTAACACCAGTCTGTAAATGTGTGGGAACTGAGGAGACCAACTGCTGGACCTTTGGGAGAGGAATGTTGTGCCATTCTTGTCTGATACAGGATTCTAGTTGCTCAACAATCTTGGATCATATTTATGGTATTTTGTGTTTCAGATGCACCAAATGTTTTCAGTTGGTGAATGGTCTGGACTGTGGCAGGCCAGTCCAACACCCAGTCTCTTCCACTATGAAGCCATATTGTTGTAATAGCTACAGTATGCAGTTTAGCATTGACTTGCTGAAATATGCAAGACCTACCTAGAAAAAGACATCATCCAGAATGGAGCGTATGTTGCTCTAAAACCTTGCAGCATTGATGGTGCCTTTCCAGATGTGCAAGTTGCTAGTAACTTAGGCACTAATGCACCCCCATACCATCAGGGATGTGGGCTTTGAACTGAGCACTGATAACAACCTGGGTGGTCCTTCTCCACTTTAGTCCAGAGGACGCTGTGTCCGCTTCCAAAAAGCATTTAATATTTTGATTCATATGACCACAAAACAGCTTTCACTTTACCTCAGTCCATTTTTAAGGAGCTTTGGCCCAGAGAAGATGGCAGTGGATCATGTCCAGATATGGCTTTTTCTTTGCACGAGTTTAAACCTGCTTTTGTGAATGGCAATTTATAATGCAACAAATGTATAATGTAATGTTTTCGGCCGTGTCCCACAGAGATGTCTCCAGTTTCTTGGACTCTTTCGATGATATTATATACTGTAGGTAATGGAATATTCAAAGTCTTTACAATTTTACATTGAGGAACATTATTCTGAAATTGCTCGACAATTTGTAGGCAAAGTTTCTGTCAGATTGCTAAGCCTCTGCCCATCTTTACTTCTGAGAGACTCGCCTCTAAAAGGTGCTCTTTTTACACCCAGTCACATGACTGACCTGTTTCCATTAGCTTGATTAATTGCAACGTGTTTCTCCAACTGTTTCTTATTAGTACCACTTATTTTTCCAGCTTTTTGTGGCCCTTGTCCCCACTTTTTTGAGATGTGTTGCTGCCATCAAATTCAAGATGAGCTAGCATTTTTCATGGAATATTAAAATTTCTCACTTTCAACATGTGATATGTTTTCTATTTATATTTCACACAGCATCCCAACCTTTCTGAAACTGAGGTGCTACATACACGGACTTCAGTATTTGAAACTTTGGTTCTGTCTTATATTCATATAGTATTAATATAGGACAGAAAATAAGGAAAAGCACAATGAGTTAGCTTTAAGTTATGAAAGTGTTCGGGGTTTTTAAGGTGCTAAAAACGAAACAAAAAATTATATTTTTTATTTTTTTATTTACAGTCTTTCTGAAACTAAATCTTCCCTCAAGTCCACTGTAAGCATAATAGATGTTAATGTTAGTATTAGGCCTGTAGACACCTTATCACATGCACTATTGTTTTTTACCTGTTCTTTTCTTAATGCTGAATTTGTTGAATTTGAAATCAGGATATTAAGCTGCACACAGAAGCTCGCTCTAAGTAATACCAACAGTACTGTGCAAATGTTTTAGGTTTTAATATTTATGTCAATGTTTATGAGTTGTGTTTACATTTTTAACTCAATACAAAGGGAACAGGAAAAAACACCTCCTATGAATTGTACAGAGATTTTCCAGGCAATAACATGTTGTAGAGCAGATCAGAGCTTTGTCACAGATCTCCTGTAGATTCAGGTGGTCTCTCTCTGTAATCCCAGACTGACCACACGTGGGGCCACACCATCTGTTGTAGAACCCCTGTGTTCTTCTTATGGCTGAAAAGTGCCCTTAATGACATTGGCTTTATATTTGGGGAATTGAAGTTACAAGTCTAAGCATCCAAAGTGCCTGAAACGTATGCACAGTACTGTATATTTCAATGTAAGCTATTGACTGGAATGCTGTGTGCATGTAAACACGCTCACAGAGGGAATAGAAGCATGGCTGAGTTTTAAGGCGTGTTGTTGTCAAAAATGGCATTTAACCAAACTCCTCTTTCCTTTTTGTCCTCTCTTCCTTGGTGCTGCTGGCTGCTCCTTTTGTCTCCTCCAAGGTAAGTGATATGCAAGCTGCACACACAGAAGCACACAAAGTGTTCGTAGCCTCCTTGCCCATCCCTCCATCCCCCACCTCCTCCGTCTGTCTGTCCGTCTGTTCGTCCGTTCGTCTGTGTTTGTTTAGCAGTGTGTTTCCTCCTCCCTTTTTGGGGCTGCTCCATCCCGCCTACCTACCTGTCTGCTCTGGCCAGGTGAGTGAGGCGTTAGCTTAGCGACAGTGACTCTGCAGCTCTTCCTGACTCCCCTCGTCTCCCTCCCCAACCTCCACTTTCCCACACCTTCCCCGTGCTCCTCCTTCCTCCCACCCTTTCCCTCCTCTTCCTCCACTCTTCCTCATATCCCGCATTCCCACACCACAGCAGGTCATGGGTCAACTTGTACTGCGTGCTGAACAAAGGGGAGATTGGTTTCTACAAGGACGCCAAGAACACCACCACGTCCTACAACAACGAGCCCCTGCTCAACCTCTCTCACTGCCACTGCGACGTCACCAATGGCTACAAGAAGAAGAAGAACGTTTTCACACTCAAGTAAACAGCTTCTTTCCACACTCACATCTACTAACGAAAGGCACTAGTCATTTTCATGCTGATCTGGGGAAAAGCTGAAGCCTTTACTCAGATTGCCAAGCCCTGATTCTGATTGGGATTCCTTTAGATTTTGTCTTTGCCTTCTTCCTAGCGTGAGTTTTCACTTTTGAGGGCCAGACAGAGTTCAGTTTGGTATGAAAATCAGCATCAGTAAAAGATTTTATCATGATAATAAATCCAGAACACAATCATGTGAAAAAGAGAGTTTTCACATGATTCTGTGCAATCTAAGTACACCCTTTGAGTGTAATGACCCTGTAATCATTTTCTGTATGACTTCATCAGTCTCTGGAGGAGTTTTGGCACACTGCTGTATACAACGTTGCTGCAGTTTATTGAGGTTTGTAAGATCTGTTTACGAACAGATCCTGCCACAGCCTTTCAGTCACGCTGAAAGGCTGTGACTTTCACTGGGCCCTTGCATCACTTTGATTCTTCCATTCTTTTGTAGATTTGCTGGTGTACTTGCTTTGTATTGTCAGCTGCATAACCCAATTTGGGCCAAGCTTTGGCTGTTACTTTAGTATACACAAGAGTTCACGGTCGACTCAATGACTGCAAGCTGCCCAGCATCCTGTGGCTGCAAAACGAGCCCAAATCATCTCTCCTCCACCACCGTGCTTGACAGTTCATTTGAGGTGTTTGTGCTGATATGCTGTGTTTGGACATCTCCACTTTAGTCTCGTTTGTCCAAAGGACATTGTTCCAGAAGTCTTGCGGCTTGTTCAGATGCAAATTTGCAAATCCAAGCTGTGCTGCCATCTTCTTTCTCGAGAGAAAAGACTTTCTCCCGGCAGCTCTTGTTCAGTCTTTTTCTAATTGTGCTGTCATGAACTTTAACACTTAACATGCTAACTGAGACCTGTAAAGTCTGGGATGTACTTCTTGGGGTTTTTTGCAGTTTCTCTGAGCACTACACAGTCTGACCTTGGGGTGAATTTGCTGCTACGTCCACTCTTGGGAAGATTGTGGCATTGTGTTAACACACTTGAATGCTCCAGACCAGCAAACTGATGAAACTTCTGCTTATATAAAGGTGGTCACACTATCTGATGATCAGTTAATTAGGTGCATTTGATTAGCAGCGCCTGGCTGCTACTTTCCTTAATTCCTATGGATGCAGTAAGTGTGTACTTAGTTTTTCACAGGACTGCAAAGACTCCTGTGAAAACTTTTTTCACATCTGTATATACTGGAGGCTGACAGACTTCTAGTGACATGTTTGCATGAGGAAACCTCCCCTCCGCAGCCCACAGTGGGTTTTTTAAGTATACTGACTACTAGAAAGCTGAAAATTCAAGTCGGATCCAACTCCATGGGGCATTTGAGTTCTGACATACTCCTCTGTCGGCTAAGTCATAGAAAGGTTCACAGCTGCAATGCATGTGTGGAAACAGCTGTGGTTATCAGCGTGGACTTAGTGTTTCTAATGTATGATGGAAAGGCTGACCTGTAAACATGAAGACTGTAGGCTTTCACTACTGAGCCGCTTCTGCAATGATTTTAACATTTTTTTGTTTTCTCATGAGTCCTCAAACTGCGTGGAGGTGACTTCCCTGACTGCTGGAGAGTTCCTTTATTTATAGTGTACTTGGTGATTTTAGCCAGGTTTGACTCAATTATTCCTCATAGATTGTGATTTTCAAATTTTTTTCTCTCAGGCCCCATTTCAGAAGTCAACAAAAGTTCACAACCCTCCCCCAAAAATATTAATCATTAAGATAATAAATGATCCAAGTAGAATTTTAGTTAAATAATGGTAAGGGTGATAGCACCAATCAACTGGGGTTTATTTACTTTCCCTCAGTTTTAGCTGCACTTTCTCCCTTTGCCTCTGGCCATCCACACCTTTCCATCCCACAGTTTGAGAACCATGGCTCTAAAGTTAACCACAGGTCAGTACTCTGAGTTAAATTCTTCTTCTCTTGTCGCAGGACGAAGGATGGCAGCGAGTTTTTATTTCATGCAAAAGATGAGGTGAGACATTTTCTTTGTTTCTAAGCACACTTAAGGATAGTAAACGTAGCTGTAACTGTGTATCTGTTGTGCTTATTTTACTCTTATCAATAAAAACATTAGCATCAACCCACGAACCAGCCAACTGATACCTCTCCTCTGTTCATTCCTCTCGCCCATCGCAGGAGGACCTCAAAGCGTGGGTGACCACCATCACCACCAGTATTTCAGAGCACGAGGAGATTGCCAAATGGGGTCAGCCCCAACCAACTACCTCATCCACCGACGAGGGCACGCGCCGCGATGGCAGCAAGGCGGACAACAGGTCAGAGCGCGGCGGCGAGCGCTCGGACCGGGCTGACCGAATCGAGCGGGCAGAGAAAGAGAGGGAGAAAGAGAAGGAGAAGGAAAGGGATAGAGAGAAGGAGAAGGAGAGGGAGAGAGGCGAGCGGTCAGAGAGGTCGGATCGGGCGGGGAAGTCGGACGCAAAACGTTCAGAAAAGTCCAGCAAGAAAAAATGAGCTTCAATGGGAGCTGGGATTGAAGCCTAACAGTATGAACTCTGGATGGGAGGTGGGGCCACAGACTGGTTGAAAACGCCCCCCTCCTTTTCTCCGCCTCCAGCGCTGTCAACAAAGCAGTCGTGTTTGGATGGAAATCAAAGGACTGACCCAGGCTCACTCATAGGACGGACAGGACGGATTTGACTTGGAGCAGGAGACGCATCTCTCTCTCTCTCTTTCTCTCTCTCTTCTGCGTCTCTGTGAGAACATACAGAGTCACCGACGCCCCCCTGGTGGTCGCTTCAGAGAACTGCCTGAGATCAGGGTGGAGTTTTGTGCTGCTGAGCCCCGGGCAGCGTTAATGCGAGAGAGAGACGGGACACACATCACGTTAATTGAAAGGCTTTTAGGCTGATGGCTGGTAGTGCGATAAAACGTAGCTCATACGGTTCCATGTTTGTTTTTTCTATGAAATGAGCTCTATCTGTATGTATTTCTTGTCTGTCTGTCCTATCTACTGTATCTATCTGTCTGTAAGTCGAGACATCCTACACTATGTCTTATTACTCCTCGGAAATAGAAAGAGAATGAAATAATGCCAAAATGTTTTACAGACCCTTTTTTTAAATCTGTTTTCTTCATTTTTATCCTACCTGTCTGGAGGTCTTTCCATGAAAAAAGTGAAATTGGTTTTAATTAAATAACATATGTCACTGTCAACACATTCATACTAACTTTCCCTGGATGGATCAGCGCTGACCTTTGGTTATGTGCTGACCTCTAGGAAAGAAGATGGTTTAAGAGAAGAAAAGAGTAGATGGCTGACTTCAAAACTTTAATACACATACAGAAAATATGGAGGAGGCAGAGAAATTAGTAGAAATGCACAGAAAAGGCCAAAAACCAAGATCACAGAATCCTGAAATTCTCTTGAAATATCATTATTTTGGATTTTGTAATCTGCCCAAGGCAAGCAGAGCACTTTCCCTTCCTTTGGGTCTAGTTTTACTTTAGGATTGCAGATTTTTTTAGTGAAGCAGGACAGGCAGTCTTTACCCGGGAACTTAAAGACTACAGAACAGTCTGGGCTGCCAGTTTAAAATGATACATATAGACATAGTTTTCAGATGACAGCTGTGATGATGACAGCTGTGTCCTTAGGTCTGTGGTTGGAAGAGAGAAAATCTTAAAATTTTGTTTACTTCTGTCATACTTTCACAGGCCACTTCATTAGGTACACCTGCTGGAGTGTTTATTACTCAAATATTTTATCAGCCAATCATATGGCAGCAACTCATCTTCAGACTTGTAGTCAAAATAACCCGCTGAAATTCAAACTGAGCACCAGAATTAGGAAGAAAGGTAATTTAAGTAACTTTGAACATGGCATAGCTGTGGGTGCTAGACGGGCTGGTCTGAGTATTTCAGAAACTGCTGATCTACTGAGATGTTCCTGGTCAACTCTCTCTACTGTTTACAGAGAATGTTCTGAAGAACAGACTATATCTAATGAGCAGCAGTTCTCTGGGTGAAAATGTCTTTTTGATAACTAAGGTCAGAGGAGAACGACTAGACTGCTTGGAACTGATAGGAAGGAAACAGTAACGCAAATAACCAACCATTACAGCCAAAGTATGCAGAAGAACATCTCCAAACACAGATCACATCTAACCTTGAAGCAGATGGGCTACAGCAGCAGAAGACCACACCAGGGTGCCACTTCTGTCCGCTAAGAACAGGAAACTGATGCTACAGTTCAAAACTGGACAATAAGAGACTGGAAAAATGTTGGCTTGTCTGATGAGTCTCAATTCCTGCTGCCACGTTCGGATGGTGGGGCCAGAATTTGGCTTAAACAAAATGAGAGTGTGAATCCATCCTGCCGACCTGAGTATTGTTGCTGACCATTTCCATCCCTGTATGGTCACAGTGTACCCATCTTCTGATGGCTGCTTCCAGCAGGATAATGTGCCATGCCACAAAGCTCAGATTATCTCAAACTGGTTTCTTGAACTTAACAATGACTTCACTGTACTTAAATGGCCTCCACAGTCACCAGATCTGATGGAACGGAAGGTTCTCATCATGGATGTGCAGCCAACAAATCTGCAGTAACTGCGTGATGCTGTCATGTCAATGTAGATGGGCTACAGCATCAGAAGAACCTGAAACTGCATGATGCTATCATGTCAGCATGGACCAAAATCTCTAATTTTCCAGTAACTTGTTGAATCTATGTCATGAAGAGTGAAGGTAGTTCTTGAGGCAAAAGGGGGCCTAACCCAGTACTAAGGTGTATCTAATGAAGTTGCCACGGAGTATATATACATTGGTTTAATGGTGGATGCTCATATTAAACATGGACAGAGTTTCAAATAATAATGTTGGCATATGTACAAATAATTCCTGTGAGCCAAGAGCTAAGTCCTCAGTTTCAGATGACTTTTTTGTACTCCTGGCTCTGTATGACTAAAGTGGGGGAGTATCCCTCCTGTGGTCACTTCAGGCAAACAGCTCTGGAAGGGAAGCCCCTCCCACCTGCTCTTCAAACCTTTTAGTTTGCAAGGGGCAGCCAATCAGAAGAAAGCTGGCTTAAAGAGAGAGGAGCTAAAACAGCTTGTTTCAAACAGTGAATGAACTGAGGGGCTGCAGGGACCCAGTATGAGATAAGGATTATTTTAAACTGTGAATCATGCAAAGATACTTCAACAATATCATTTGAAGCTGGAATAAATTACTTCCAATATCTAATAAAACTAATAAAATTCATTTTTACCTGCTTGTTTTGCCATCAAGATCAATTACATGTTTGGCTTGGTCATAAGCACAAAATCTGCATCTGGAATGTTTTTAATGAATGAGGCTTTCAGGGCTGAAAACAGGCCTCATCTACTCTTTTATTCTCTTATAACATCTAACTACTCATTGGATATTCTCTTTGATTTGATCCACAGGAATCTGTCGCATCCGTTTTTATACAGAATTCTAAAAAAAAAATCCGGTTTGTGTGTGCGTGCATGCGTGCGTGTGCTGCTGTTCTCCGCTCCCAGGGTCTCCATAGCTCTCAGGTTATTTGTGTTGGTGTGTGCTCACCGTGTGCTTCACACATGTCAATATGTCTGTCCCCTCAGATGTCGCCTCAGTCTTCCAGACACAGGACATCTCATCCACACCACACATCTACACACACACACACACACACACACACACCTGTACTTCTATCTTTGTGATGCTACATCCCCCGCCTCTTGCGTTCAAGCCTGAATCTGACCCTTCAGATAACCTTTCAAAGTGAGGACTAGTGAAAATGTCTTCACTTCCCACAGATGTAAAACTTAAACTTACCCTTACAAAGATAGACTTACATCTCCACACACATATAAAACCCATCAGGTTTATAATGTTAGAGGTTATTAATAAATCGTTTAATATCATTTACCGGGGAAAAAAGTGAATAAACTGACACAGCAATGAGAGCCAGGATACATTACCACTGACCAAATATTTAGTAAGTGGGTTGAACTGTCTGTATGTGTGAGTTGCATGTTTTACTTGGAGAGAAATTACTTGTCTGAAGAAGCTCGTCTTTGCAGTTTGGCATCCTCACATCAGCATATGTTTCATTTCATGTAAACTCACCACAAAGCCATAAACAACAACACAAAAACAAAAGCTGTCACAGTCTGATTTGGCCGGTAAATGCAGCCGGGGATCTTTGAGGAGCACCAGCTGTCGATGCTGACGTTATTTTCTTACCTTGGTAGGCGCATCCTGGCCAGATCACATTCAAAATCCTTTTAGCGTATAAATGCTGTTATTATCACAGCTACTGTATGGAAACTTTTGTCATTCCAGGTCTTGTGTTTTTTATGCATTCAGTTAAAGTCCAACTGAGATTTTTTTTTTGCATGATTTTTTTTTTTGCTTCAGTATAAATATCAGCTTTAAAAGTCACTTTTCCTCATGAAAAATGCAGAAACCAAAAGATGGTTTCAGCATAGAAGGCAGCGCAGGAAGGCCGGATAACCAAATGTACATTTGTCAAACCAGTATTTTTTCATCTTTTAAGTCTTCTTTCTTGCGAAACTGTAAAATACACAGATAAAACATCCCATAGGCCTAATTTTATGGGTTATTTTCCAAGTAGAGCTTCTGTTTCACTTCAGCGGGCTCTTTAAGACACGTGGAACATTTTCAAAAGGGTGTACTGTAACCCAAATCATGACGTTTTCTAAACCTAAAGCAAACTGGAAGGCAGAAAACCCCAGGCTTGTGCTGATCACCACATGTAATGGCTGCTTATCTCCTGTTTGCAAGCAGCAGTCAATCAAAAGGAAATAGGACTAAAGAGAGAGTTACCTTAATGGAAGGAGAGCTAAACAGCCTGTTTTCAGAGAGTGGATAAACTGAAAGGCTACACCAAGGCCCAGTATAAGACAAATAAGTACTATTTTTGAACTGTGAATCATGCAAAGCTAGTCTAGTAGATTTCAAGACTATAAAAATGGAGCTGGAAATTAACATATGAAAGTGTTTTCAATGTGTTTTTTTAACTGTACATCTGTTAAATCCCTTCTCTGCATCACAGAGCTTTTGACTGTGGCCTTTTGGGAGCTTAGTTGTAGTAAGTTATAATTCAAGACCTCAGCTAAGAAAACACTGTCGGCCCATGGCTTTTATTTGATCCCTCTGCCAGCGAATCAGAGTCATCACTCCAAGGATTTTTAAAATTTTTTTTATCAAATTAAAAACATCTTTCTTCAAACTCAAACATGAATTAGTTGATGTGATTTCATCTGGACTTTAAAAGGAAATATTTAAATATTACTTTGAGCAGGTCATTTCCAAGGCTGCGGGGATCAAGAATCTATCAGTTGTTTCCCCATAGATCTATATGTGCCAGAGAAAAAGTTAATATTTAAAGCTTGTTAATGATGAGGTTATCTATTATGCCATCTGACTGTTCTTTTTTTTCTTTCCTTGGTTTTTCATAGCTGGATTTTAAATATTCTCCTGACCTGCAGACATCTGAAGAACTTGTAATTTCTTTTCGCTTGAACTACGTGTGAATGCCAGATCAATGCAAACAGTTGCATGCATGTCAGACACAAAGAACACAGACAGAGTTAAAATTACTTTGAAAGGGTGAAACTTCCGACACAGAACAGTCTGCTGCTGACTGATTATGAATCCAACATCATAATAAACCAACACGCTTTGTTTGTGTTGATGAACACGGAACACAATGTGCAGGGTACAGCTATCCCAGTAACAAATTTAAACCGTTTTACACTTGAGAGCAGAAACAATGTATCAAAGTCAATGCATTTAACATCACGACAGGTTGAAAGTCAGAACAAATGATCGCATTTGGTTCATAAAGCTAAAACTTGATAGTTTGGTTGAGCGTGCTGATGCCCTGCATGTGTGTCTGTTCTGTTCACATCAGCCTCATTCCGTCAGCAGAGATGAAATGATGAATAAAATACCTTTTTGGTTTGTCATTAATGCAATTAAAGTGTTTTCTTTGATCACTGGAAATGATTGTAAAGTTTTGTTGTTGGAAAATGTTTCAGGTTGGACCAGTGTTTCCTCCTGCTCACCTGAAAAAAAAAAACTTTTAAAAGATCATAAGAGAATAAAAATCTGTGTTTAAAGCAGAATATTAAATTTCATTTTAAGATAAGGCAAAAGTCCTTTTTCACATATTTAAGCAGGGGGAAGCACTGATGTGGATTTTCTGATGCCATTCAGACACTTCAGACTTTGACATGTTGCATCTTGTACACCAAAACCACTCAGTAGTATGCAGTAATATGGAGTCTTTGAGGATTGTAGAAGGGTGTGTTCAGGGATTATTGTTGCAGATGAAGATGATGTTTATGAAGATGATGATGATGATGTCCACAGTAGCAATGAGACTTTATGCAACTTTTCCTTTGCACTAGGGACACTGGCCTGTTGCAGGGCTGAGGCCTGGTGGTCAGTGGTGTTGGGGAACCAGCAGAGGGACTCAGACAAGTTAAAAGTTACAGCTTCCTTGTCAGGTTCAGTCAGATTCAGTTTGGCTTTGAGAAGAACATGAACTGAACTTTTTTCTCCGTGCTCTGCATAGTTAGCGCAAAGCCCATGATGATTAACAAATCAGGAAATTTATGCAAGAGCTAAAACTTTTAACTGAAACAAACTGTGTAACAGTCAATTAATGGTTTAGGTCAGCGGATCCCAGCCTTTTTCTCCAGGGCTGCCCTTTTGTAGAAAAAAATTATTTCCAACCCACCCACATAAACACATTTTCAGACAATACTTTTTTTTTTTCAAAGCCGTGATACAGAAACATAACTCCAGTGAACTCACCAAGCATTGTAACATGTTTGGCTTCATACTGTCAGAAGGTAACGTTTAGAGACCCACATCTCATTTTGGTCTATTTATAAAACAGACTGTATGTAAAAGATGGACATAGCCACAGTGACGTCACGCACTGCTGAGTGAGGTCCAGTTTTTCTGTTGCGGTTTTAGTTTTGGTGAAACAGAGGGGTACTGCATGCTCAGTCACACAGTAACAACTGCTGTGCTTTATCCTCCTTTCCGACTCTAATAATGACCATAAATTGCAAGAAAATTTTGAAAGATCATGTCGTATTGAATATAACTTTAAATAGAGATTGAGCCCATAATCTCATCAGGAAAGCGTTTACTGAGGTCACAGAGCGAGGAAACTGACAACTCCCATCCAACTTAATTTCTTTTTATAACCAGAGGAGTCACCCTCTGCTGGCCATTAGAAAGCATGCAGGTTTAAGAGACCTCTGCATTGCCTTTGCTTCTCAGACCCAGAATTTCCATCCATTTTTTACATAAAGTCTGGTTGTTACTAATCTTGGAGGAGACAGTGGTGAGATATGCCTAGTCTGCCTTACGTATATGTCAGTGGTTTTACAAACTGAACAGTCCATCACCAGCCAAGGGACTGATGAGCTCGTTCTATGGCCAGGCGTCTGTCGTGGGTCTCCACGCACAATGGGCTCAAGGTCAAGATCATATTCTTTGTTTCAGGTACTTTACCCTTTTCACAAAAATCACTACTCCTAATAATATTGGTCTGGATTATAATGTTCATCAAATGAGTGTTTGCATGTGCCCCTCTCCCATCCGTACATATAAATGCCATAATTAGGTTTATTTATGGCATAATAATGTCTTAAGCTAGGTTAGGGCTGATCAAGAACTAGGGCTGTTGTCCTGGATATGATTGTGAGCCTCCTTGACTGCTCAGTGGATTTTAATTCTCATTAGTTTGTGCAATACAGCCAACCAATGCCAAGAAAACGTCTCACTTTCTTTCTGTACTTCACACGTTACTATAACCTGTGATTGTGATGGATCATGACCCAGATGAGCAGCTACGTCACTTATATTCTGTTTTTTGGTTTTTTTTAAATTTTGCTTCAGTGTGCCGCCCCATTATAAATGTAGGCCCCCAGCTTGTTAACCAGGGCTTTACGTCTCTGTATAACTAAAAACTCCCATGACGCTTTGGTTATACCTTCATAAATGTGAAGGTTTGCTGGGTTTTTTTCTTTTTCTTTTACAAGATCACATGATGAACAGAATATTTGTTATGTTGTGGACAGCTTGTTTGCTCACCTATTACTGGAGGTAGCAAGTAACAAAAAATTACTGCACTTGAGTAGAGCTTTCAGGTATCTATAGATTGTATTTATTTTTCTAACAACTTCTTACCTTTACTCCCTACACCACAGCACAAATATCTCTACTTTCTACTCCTTACATTTTCAAAACATGTTTGTTACTCTAGGTTTAATGCATTTGAGTGGAGTTACTGATGATTTCAAATTGCTGTGTGTACTTTTTCTCACCTCTGTCTTTTACTGACTGAATTATTGATGAATTATTAATTAATTAACATGGAAAATGACCACTAATTTACCTGATAAAAAGAGATTTTCCATCGCTACCCTACCTCATGCACTACATCAAACTACTGAATGAAGCACTGTTCATCCTGTCTAAATAGAGGCTGTTTCAGCTGGTTTCTTAAATAGGAAAACATGAAATGTTCTGTTTCCCTGTCAGGAGCAGTGAAAAACCACAGCTGACTCTTATCACGCTCATCATTCGACCATCAAAAAAAAGCCAAGCAAAAATAGATGATTAATGTAGTGCACGCACACTGCCTGGCATGGGAAATCATAAGAAAATAATTAGACCTCAAATAGGGCTCATACACTGAAGTAAAATAGTATTGCAAATAATTTCCCCCCTAGGTTTAATAAGGTATTCTGGTTCTGATTCTGATTCCTTAGACACAGCTTTTGATTATCTAATTCTGAGGACAAACAGGGCTGCTAAATTCATATTTAGCATGGTAGATATTTTTTAGGGTTATTGATTACAAATGCTCAGTTAATCAACCTTCCATGGAGCTGTCATAGTATGTAATCTAAAGTTAACATTTGCAGTTGAAGTGGTTTGGTGTAGGTTCTCAGTTATCCTAAGGTAGTCTGAAGTGCTTGAGTTGAAGTCAAATGGATTTTTTTCTTTAGGTTCTTGGAGATGTTTTGCCTCTCATTCAAAAGGGTCCTTCAGTTCTAAAAGCTGGAGGGGTGATCGAAAAATTTTCTTGTGGGGTTGTCCTGGTCCTGAGCTTAATTGACCCACCCTGTCATCACATGTGAAGCCAAGATATGAATTTTTGTGAGACATAGATGGCCATCTGACTGATTGATTTGATTATTGTGTCTTACTCTGCCAAATTACCAGTGTGTATTAATCCGCTGTGGCAACCCCTTGGGGAGAATACAAGGGAGCAGCCGAAGGTACATTGTGTCTTGCATAAATACATTATGCCCAGCTCTAACGGGCTTATAAGAAACCAATACCAAAGCCAGGGTAGGAACATAACTTATAGGTACTAAAGAAATAATCAAAACTGACATCTCTTCCAAGCTTTGAAAACAAAAGTAGTAAACGCATAAACACTAAAATGATTAAACAACCATTTCATTTTGTTATCATCGGTGTACCAAAACATTCCAGGATGGTGACCTACGACACCAACTATCAGCCACCTATAACACACTTTCCAGGTGTTTCAAGCCCCATTCACACCTTCACCTATGTGATGGCAGGGTAGGGCAACATCTAAATTCCCACAACCCTCCACCAGCTTTTAGAACTGAAGAAGCCTTTTGGATAAGAGGTGAAACATCCTCCACAACCTAAAAAGAAGTTAACTTACCTTCAGCTCTAGTGCTTAAGCTCTTCCTGCCTTGTGGACTTCATGAAGTCTTCTTGAAAGGAGGTGTTGAGAGATTAATTTGTAAACTCAAATCTGGACGATACTGCACAAGATCACACATTAGAAACTGTTCATTTCTGAAGAAACATTAGAAAGCACAATATTTTTATATCCAGTATCGTAACATCTAATGAATGATTGGTGACTTTGGCGCCAAAATTCATTAGTATAACTTCAAAGCTTCAGGATTATTTAAGACATGTAGTTAGCATCATTTTGTCTTGAGATTATTAACTACAACCACCAAAAAAACCTTTCTGAATCATTTGAAGCATTTGTTCTATTATTATTATTATTATTATTATTATTATTATTATTATTATCTTTGTTCCAGTTGGATGCTGTTCACCATCTTAAGATGATTTTGGCAACATTTACTTTAATCAAACATTATGCAGCCCATGCAGATTAATGCAAACAGTTATATTAGTATTAAATCAGTGACATTTTTAACACCAGCCTAAGATAAACAAATACTGAATATAAATTGGTGTTTCAGCTGATCTGCTGCCAGAGGGTCTTCCCTCCCAGGAGCCCCCAGCACCACTGTCTGTCTGCCCTCAGCCTGTCTCTCTCTGTATGCCTGCCTGCAGCAGCGTGAAAATGTACAAATATATTTGCTCAGAAGTATTTTCTGTAAAAAACATGAAAATAAGTTTATCCATGGTGACACTGGGAAAACTGCCCCTTGTCTTTGCTATGTTGAACCTCTCTGAGTCTGTGTTGAAGTGCGATTGTTTATTTGTGCCACAAGTCAAGTTTAAAAAAAAAGATCCACACCTCCTTCACACAAACAGATCAGGACAAAGAGGTTGCATGAATGACATAGTCTCTATTATGGTACTGCTGTGCATGTCTTGAAGTCCCATCTCTCCACTATACGATCACTGTAACATACAGGGGCAACACAAACTACCAACATGGAAAAAGGTGAATGAATGAACTAATAATGTATAAAATGATCAGAACCAACTGCAAATCATTGACTCTGTACAGTTGTTTCTTTGAATTGATAAATATAGATTGTGATATTGAAAGATAATGTTTGTGTGCGTGTATGTTTTTGTGACTCTTGTAAAAGCCCTATCAGTGAAGGTCAGGTTTTTTAGTATTACCTAATGTGTCAGTGGGTTTTACAAATGACGAGGTTTAAAAAAATACCAACCAAAAATAGCCGTACTGAAAAAAAATCCTTGCTCAGTTTTGATGGGTTCCTTAATATGCTTTAGAATATATGATATAAAGTCACCGGCCACTTTATTAGTTACACCTTGCTTGGACTCTCTTTTGCCTTCAGAACTTCCTTCATTCTTAGTGGCATAGATTCAACAAGGTGCTGGAAACATTCCTCAGAGGTTTTGGTCCACATTGACATGCTCTGCTGGTTTGAGATCTGGTGACTGGGGGGGATTTTTGAGTACAGTGAACTCATTTTAAAGTTCAAGAAACCAGTTTGAGATGATTTGAGCTTACTGACTTGCTAGCAATCACATGCACGAACAACTGGTTTCTTCATTCAGTTCAATTAAATGTTCAACCTGATTCTAAGGCTTGTGGCCTCCATTCCTTGCCACATTCTTTTGAGCTGGGTTGTGAAACTTGGTAAAACCTGAATACATAATTTAACTAGAATCAGTCAGAGAACGCAAACAACTGCCAAGGCCATGGAGTTCCCCCTTTTTCAGTGAGTTACTCAGGTGAGTATCAAGAGATGGTGTTTGGTACTCACTTAATATGCAGCAAGATCTTAAGTGCTGTCATTCTCACTGCGCTCCTTGATGTCTCCCTCATAGTCCTCTACTTCAGCTTCCTGCACAGTAGATGATGCTGTCCCTGGTTGAGCCTCTGGTCAATTGTCTCTTTGTCTTCTTTGACAGAGCTGTGCAACAAGCATGTGACAGACAATGTGTATTTGTTTTTTTATGTTGAGATGTGAGAGTCCTCTCTCACAGACTGCACTGTTCAAAGGTAGTGTAAGAGATAGTTGAACCGTCTTGATGATGTTGGTGAAAGAAGCTGGACCAAGTCATACACAGAGGAAGCTGCCAAGGGTTTTCCTGCTTGCTTTAAGTGCGCCCATTCTGCCACAGTGGTGTCTCTGTCAAGTTGCAAAGGAGCTTCGTATTTCTGAAGAATGGTGCAAACTGTTGTGTTGCCAGAACGGTGGAGGTCCTGCATTTCCTGAGGCTGAAGGATCAAATACTAGGAAATGATCACATGACTTGAGGGAGTCATACCTCATAATGCGATTTCTTGACGGTGAAAACCTACCTCTAGCACTTGGAATCACATTAAATCATTGTTAGTTCCAAAGTTATTCAACAAAAACAGATTTTCAGTGGTTGCGGTTTTCTTCCGGCTCTAGCTCCATAACAAATAAGGATACCCAAAACGTGTCGGCGCTCTACTGCATCAGCAGAGTTTCAGGTATTTGATTTCAGCTGGAGCCAAATGCCTTGAAATGACCCCTATCCCACAATGGGAAAAAGTTATCAAAACAATTCCTTAATCCAGCTCGCCTCCAAAAATTCAGTGCTATGTTCTTTAAACCACACCCCAACCCTAAAAAAAAGCCCATAAAAATTTTGACTTTTGGTCTGTCACAGTGGAAATATGTCAGAACTGCTGGTGGTGGGAGTCTGATGTTACTGCAGCTTTTTTTCCACAGCTCAGAAAAAGCACTAAAGATGAAATAATGGTCAGAAACATGCAGCACATCATCAGCAGTACAGTTCTGTGTGTCACTGTGTTGTGCAAAAATCTTAAGGTACCCCTCTTTTCTTTTTATTTTGCTTCCAAGCAGATGAAATTTTCTTTTCATTTTGTATAAGGTGGTCTTGAACAACAGTTATCCAGGATTTCTGAAGCTCTTTTAGATCTAAAGCTCTTTCTTTGGACATTCGTTGGTTTTTCACTCATTTTCACTCCAGTCCTTGTGCCTGACCATTTTCAAAGGAATGTTTTTTATGTTTGTTAAGCCATTTAACACTGACATATGAATCATTCATTAATAAAAAGCAAGTGGCACAATGGAAGAAACAGTGTTGCATCTACCTATAACAGACAACTTAGTAAAGACCTCATTTTAAATTGTATCTTTAAGCACTTTGTTACCAGCAGCTTATTGCAAAAACACATCATGTGTTCCCCAAATAGTATTTTGTACTACCAAAATGATTAACAAAGAGGTATTAGAAGAAAACTTGGCATATCACAGCATGATGCGCAGTGTGTCCTTTAAAAAATGAGGAAATTAACAAGTGGAGGACAAAAGAAGTGACAGGTCTAAAAACTGTCTTCAGTAGATGAACAGTATCTTAAAGTCATGTTCTTATAAAATAGGGGAAAAAAATCCAGCAAAGCCTGGATTAATATTGCTCAACCTCGGCTAATTTGGTTAGCATGAATGCGTATACCTTTCGGCTGCTCCCTTGTATTCTCCACCAAGGGGGCGCCACAGCAGATTAATCCACATTGGTAATTTGGCAGAGGTTTTACGCCAGATGCCCTTCTTCATACAACCCTCCATGGTGAGAGGGGCTTGTGTCCCCACTTGGAATCGAACCAGGGACCTTTCGCTTCAAAGGAGAATGCGCAAACCACTACGTTACCGGGGACACTACAAATGTATATGCATAAATGCTTACTCATGAGTCCACCTCACCATGGATACCAGATCCAAATAAATAAAAATTACCAAGAAAACAGAGAATTGAACATAAATTTGGACATATTTAACCACCATTAGTCTGTGGCTAGATGTTAGTCAAAATCAAATCAAAACTGTCCTATTTTTCTAAAATGTTTTTTATTACTTTTAAAGATACATGCCGCTATATGTCTTATATAAAGTAAAAAAATAGGTTACCAATACATTTCACTCAATGTGCACACAGTAAGCTGTTCTGTTTCAAAGAAGACCTAAAAAGGATACACGTACCTTCTGCAGCTCCCTTGTATTCTCCCCAAGGCAGATTAATCAGCATTCGTAATTTGGCAGAGGTTTTACGCTGGATGCCCTTCCTGACGCAACCCTCCATGGTGAGAGGGGCTTGTGTCCCCACCTGGAATTAAACCAGAGGCCGTTCACTTTTAAACCTCTACACCAGTGTATGGGGACTCTGTCTGAATATAAACAAAACAAACAAACAAGTTTATTCATCCCCAGATGGGGAAATTCCAAATCACCAACACTCTTATTGTTGTTAGACACACACACTTTTACGTGTAACATGCAGTGATGAGCGAGGCTGCCCATCGCAGGCACCAGGGAGCAATGCAGGGGGTTCGGTGCCTTGCTCAAAGGGTGAGCCGACATCTCTGTCCACCTCCGCACACATGGGTCCAGGGTGAGGTCTTGAACTGGTGGGTCTTGGATGGCCAGCAGGTCCAGGTCCAGGCGGGTCTTGAGCCGGCGGTCTTTCAGCAACCCTCTGGTTCCCAAAGGAGTCCTCCAACACACTGAGCCGTTGCCGCTCAGAATACAAACTGAATGTATATTTTTCCTCCACTTAAAAAAATACTCCATGGATGTGCACTTATTTACACATAATAATAATAATGTTGATAGGCAGATTTTCACTCGGGTTTGTTTGTGGGGACGCAAGCCCCTCTCACCATGGAGGGTTGAGTCAGGAAGGGCATCCAGCGTAAAACCTCTGCCAAATTACCAATGTGGATTAATACGCCGTGGCGACCCCTTGGTGGAGAATACAAGGGAGCAGCCGAAAGGCACATAAGGCCCAGATATGTGTTGTTGCCCCACGCAGATATTTTCGGCCGAAAATGCTCTTTTGATAGCTAAAGTGACTGACTCCTGTCATATACTAACAAAATAATAAATAGCATAGTCCAAATTCCTAAAGTCACGCCCTCCTCCTTCCAGCGGCCGCATTAGAGCCTTTGGCGGAACGGTTCTGGCCCCCGGACCATATGTTTGACACCCTTGCTCCGCAGGGTGGCTTGTCACCGGAAGTGGAAATACAACGCGGAGGTTTTTTAGCGACGCACAGGCAGCCGCTGGGTAGGACGGTTGGTGCGGAAGGCTCGTCGCGCTCAGCCAGATTTAAGCCTTTACTGGGCCGCAACATGCGCTGCGGCGTCGCGGACACAGCAGGCGGAGACTGAATCTGAAGAAACATGGAGGCGAGGTTCGGCAGCGCGGTGGCGTCGATCGTGGAGGTCGCGATCCGGGCGACCGTGTCTGTTTTCAGGGACGTGCTGGCGAAAGAGGCGCCAAACACGGAGTGGGAAGAGGCGAGGATGGGCGAAATCCAGGAGATCGAGAAGTGCCTGGTGGCGCAGATCCACAGAGTGTTCACGGAGTTCTCCTCGGAGCTGTTCGAGGAGAACGAGGCTCTGCGGGCCAAAGTGGAGCAGCTGGAGGACGTGCTGCAGAGGAAAGCCGGGCAGCTGGAGCAGGAGCTGGAGGCCAGAGTGGGGCAGCTGGGCAGAGACATGGAGCAGCTGGAGAAGGAGCTGAAGACCATCAGCGAGGGCCCGACCCAGATCCTGCTGCAGGACGGCTCAGTGATGGGTGAGAGGCGGTCAGAAAGACACCAGTCAGTCCGTCGTTCTCATTATGAATCCAAGTCATTCAGCTGTAAACCAGGAGGGGGCAGTCAGCTTTGTGAGGGGCCACGCTGGGAAGATGGGATCACACATGTAGTTTACTGGCATACCTGTGCTTATAAAATACATTAAAAGCATTATCTTGGATAATATTGTAGCATGTCTTTCTATTTTGCTTCCAAGCAGCCAGAATTTTTTGTCATTTTTAAAGTAGCCGTGAGTAATAATTCTCCAGACTTGCTGAAGGTCTTTCAAAGTTTATACATTAGCAGCTTTTTTTACTCGTTTTCAGTCCAGTCTTCACACCTGACCGTTTTCACAGTAATGTTTTGTTTCTTGAGTCACTCAACATTGACTTATGAACCTTTCAAAAAGGCACCGAACACAAGGGATGAACCAGTGTTGTGTCTACACACGACAACTTTGCGAAGAACCAGTTTTAATTGTCTTTCAGCACTTTGTTACTCGCAGCCTGACACGAAACACATCGTTTGTTCCCATTTATTTAGTGGAATTTATGAAAAATGCCAAAGATAACACAGCAGGACAAGCATAAAGTAGTATCTTTGCACCAACATGATGCTACCTGAAGCGCTAACTTGGCATATGTCGGCATGGTGTGCAGTGTGTTCTTAAAAAATTTGAGGAAACTAACAAGTGGAGGGCAAAAGATGCAGTAGCGGGCCCAAAACACCATCTGCAGCAGATGAACGGCATCTGAAAGTCACGTCCTTAAGAAAAAATTCAGCAACTATCTGCCACAGCAGTTGATCTGCCTACTGTTCGCCAAAGCCTCATCAGAAATGGTCTCAGTGGAAGTTCGGCTGTCAAGAGGCCATTGTTATGAAAGGGAAATGGAGAAAAGGGCTGAGTTATGCCACATTACACAAGAACTTGGCTGAGAATCAATGGCAACAGGTTTTACGGAGTGATGATATTACTGAAGCCGTGTGGGATCGTCTTGGCAGAAAATAGAACAAAAAGCAGCCGATGTCCAAAGAAGAGCTTTGGAATGTCCTTGAAGAAGTCTGGAGAACTAGTCTTGACTTCTACTTAAAGAAATTACAAGAAAGCTTACCTAAGAGAGTTCAGGCTGTGTTGAAGAATAAAGTTGGTCAGAATCAGAACACTTTAGTAATCCCACAGGGGAAACTGGTCATACCAGATATTGACTTTAATGCACTGTATTTCCGTTTATGTTTGCACTTGTTTCAATAAATCACCTATTACCCAGTTTTTCCAGGAAAAATAGAAAGAAATGAGCGGTGACTTGAGACTTTTGCATAATACTGTAGTCTACATATGTACAAAGGCATCAATAAATAAGGTTTACATAAAGGATAGAAGCAAGAGTGAAAGGGAAGGTCTACAAGATGATATATGGTTTGGAGACGTGGCACTGACAAAAAGACGGGAGGCAGAGCTGGAGGTGGCAGAATTGAAGCTGCTGAGAAATTTGCTGGGAGTGACCAGGATGGACAAGATTAGAAATGAGTACATCAGAGGGACAGCTCAGGTTTGGAGACAAAGTCAGTGAGGCCAGGCTGAGATGGTTTGGACGTTTGTAGAGGAGTGATAGTAGATATATTGGACAAAGGATGTCGAAGATGGATGTGCCAGGAAGGAGGAAAAGAGGAAGACCACAGAGAAGGTTGATGGATGTAGAGAATAAGGACACAGAGGGGTTTGGTGTGAGGGATAGGGTGAGATGGACTCAGATGAGCTGCTGTGGTGACCCCTAACGGGAGCAGCCGAAAGAAGCAGTGAACCGATCCAACACAGTTTACAATTAGTGAAGTGATGTCTTCTGTTTTCGTCTCGCCAGCAGCCCAAAACATGTCTTTTGTTTGATCTGTTAAGACACAATATCATTCTGGCTCTTTACTCATTAGTCTTTTACTTGCTCTTGTGATCTTGATGCAGTTACTGAATTTAAAACCCTCTTTTTTCACTTGAACTTTACATGTATTTTAAATAACAAAGCGAGAGTTTTAAAAAGTGATGGAGGAGGACATAGATTTGTCCTGTAGAGAGTTATTCACTGTAAAGCCTGTCTTGCAGTTGCAACTGCTGGCCCCTGTCGGTGGGGGCAAAGAGATCCCGTGGCGACAGCAGACTTTCATGCCTTGGGAAAGCTGCGCGGCAAGCGACGGCGCGCCAAAGCTGACTTCCACAGTCAATTCATGAATTAAGGTCACATTATATGTTTGAATGCAGGAGATCCAGCGCTGTCAGGATCCACCAGCCCGGCTGCTCCAGAACCAGCTGCAGAGGAATCCACCTCCGACCCACTGCCGGTTTCAGCAGGAACTCCTGAAGTTGTCCCTGGCTCCACGGCTGCATCGGTCACCGTCCCTAAAGCTGCCGTCGCCCCGATGGTGTTTGTCGACAGTGTCAGCGCCACTCCCACGGTGCTGTTAGTGGGTGCCAGCCAAGTTGTCACACAGCCCCCCTCGGTGTCATCAACCATTTCTGAAACCACGGGAGCTGCGGCGCTCATCCTCAAACCGGCGGCCTCTCCGGGTTCAACTCCTCAAGATGTCCCCAGTCCAGACTCCAGCACTATCAGTGGTCTTGACTCAACACAGGAAAAGGTTGGGTGCTTCTCCTCAGCACAGTAATGTTTGTCTGTTTTTACTGTGATGTTATTCAGAAAGCAGAAAACACTGGAATTGATAAAGTGAGTGTCTCCTTGTCAGCTGCATTTATAAATTTAGAATGTTTTAGAAGAGTTGCTCGGGGAAACCTGTGCAATTCAAATTAAAGGTAAAACTGAGGTGTTTTCTCTTATGCATCACAGAGATCGTTGGAAGAGGGACCTTCAGGGAGAGTAAAACGGACAAGAAGGGCAGCTCTTAAACCTGAAACAGGTATTGATGTTGCTTTTTGGATGCAGCCATAAAAATGTCACTTTGGGAAGGAGCTGAGTAGGTGGGCATCCTCCGGTATTAAAACACTAATCTGCACATTTCCACTTACTTTTTAGCTTCTGCTGACAATGGCGCTGAAGAGAAACAAAGCAAGTCGGAGGAAGAGCAGGGCAGACGGCTGAGAAAGAAAGACGCACAGAAAGGGAAGCGGTTCTTCTGTGAGCACTGTGACGTCGGGTTTCACTGGAAAGGCGAATTGAAGAAACACATGAAGGTCCACAAGAAGCCTTTTCCTTGTGATCAGTGTGGCAGGAGTTTTCTAGAAAAGACATCTCTGGAAAATCACCTTTTGCGTCATGAGGCAACTAAGGCCCCGCTGCCCTTCCCGTGCCCTCAGTGTAAACGATCATACAGGAAAGAGGAGTCGCTTCAGAACCACCTCAAGCGCCACCAGCGGTTGAAGCCGCCAAAGCCGTTCTCCTGCGATCAGTGTGGGAAAACATTTAGAATTCAGCAGTCTCTGGAAAACCACCTGCTACGCCACGAGAAGTGGAAGCAAGCTCTGAAGTGCCACCTCTGTGAGAAGACCTGCAAGACGTCGGTCCAGCTCAAGTGTCACATGGCCGTGCACTCAGAAGAAAGACCATTCAGCTGCGGAACGTGTGGGAAGGAGTTTAAGAGTAAAGACACCCTTCGCTTCCACCAGATGGTTCACACAAACACCAAGAAGTACAAATGCACGCTATGCGACGAGACTTTCAAATACGCCCACTCACTAACCGTGCACAAGAGGAAGCACACCGGCGACACGCCATTCATATGCACCATATGCAATAGGTCGTACAGGACCGGCACAGCTTTGAAGAGACACAACGTAGTCCATACGGGAGAGAAGCCGTTCACCTGCCACATATGTGGAGCGAGGTTCAGCTTGAATAACAACCTGAAACGGCACCTTCGCATTCACACAGGAGAGAAGCCGTTCAGCTGCCAGGAGTGTGGCAAGAGCTTCTCCGACAACAACAAGCTCAAGTCCCACATGCTCATCCACGGTGCCAGAAAGCCTTTTATGTGTGACCTGTGTGGGAAGACCTTCCTCTTCAATTGTAGGCTGCAGATACATCAGAGGTACGTGCATGCAGACCGGAGCGAGCAGTCAGACGGCACACAGAGCCTTTTCCAGACTCGACGGCAGAACAAGTCGCTGGTCAAACCGTACAGCTGCAAAATATGCCTGAAAGGTTTCAGCGCTGCATGCTCGCTGAAGCTTCATGAAAAAGGCCACAGCGAACACAAGGAGTTCAACTGCAGCATCTGCGGGAAGTCCTTCCATAACAAATACTCTTTCAGCTATCACCAGCGGAGCCACACGGGCGAGAAGCCGTTTGTTTGTGACGTGTGTGGGAAGAGGTTTTTCCACGCCGCTAGTCTGAAGCAGCACACGCGCATTCACACAGGTGAGAAGCCGTACAAATGCGACCAGTGCGACAAGGCTTTCAGAACAGACGGAAACTTCTACAGACACTTGCGGATCCACACGGGGGAGAAGCCGTTTGAATGTATGTACTGTCAGAGGAAGTTCCACCAGTCCAATCAGCTCAAGTCTCACCTGCAGGTCCACACGGGGCAGAAGCTCTACTCGTGCCATGAGTGTGGCCGAGGCTTCTCCGATTCGAGGCAGCTCAAGAAGCACAGCTGTGACGGGTCGTAGGTGATGTCACGCTACAGTCAGCTGCTCAACAAATGGGAATTAGAAATGTAAAGGAGGCATTAGTTACCTATGGCCCTATGCCGTTTAATTTAACTTGGCACAACAAAGCCGTTTTCACTCATGAAATCCAGAGAAACGGGCCAGGATGTGTTCAGGAGCACACAGCAGGAAATAGTTTCAGTTCTCGCTAAGGTCAGAAGATAAGGGTGCTACTTGAGTAGAACGTGCCTTAGACAACAACGTGACATCCATTCGCTCGCTAAGAGTTCACCAGTTATCTGCTGTTTTCTCATATACAAACCATGAAACATGACATGGACTTTGAACTAGAGGTTATTTAGCATCTGGATTATGTCATGTATCTCCATCAGTTAACCTCTTAACATCCACCAGGTTGTTGCTAAGGTAGCTGTTACAGTTCGATTCACATCTACTTCTTTTCAAATGGATTTTATGCTTCGCATAGTTGGCATACCCAAACAGAAACCTTATCACAGAAAAACGGTAAGGCCAAAATGCATCTAAGACTTGATTTCAAAGGCAACATCTGCACGTGTACTTAGCATATGGCTACAACACAGCCCGACAGTAAGTAATTCTCCAGTGGCCTTATGATTGTTTAAGGTACTTACTGTAAATGATTGTGTTTAAAACCTTCCTGAATTAGCCGATTGTAAAGGAACAACTGTTATAACTTCATATATGAAACACCTGTTTATCACGTTAAAGAGAATCAGACTTGACTTAAAATGCGGCCAGGGTGTGCTTCAGTGTCGTAACTAATTTGTACCACAAGACGGTGCAGCGAGTCAGCCGGGTGAATCATTTTTATTCACAGTGGCGGCCTGTGAAAAGAGAGAGCCTCTTGAGAAAATCGGGTAGGGCCTGAACAAAATATGTGAAGCTGAAAGAACAGCAGCTTACATCTGAAAACACATCACAGGCAAAACAGCGCCCCCTGGTGGGAAATCTTTGCTTAAAATTTGCATGGGAGAATTGCATCAAGTATCCGTAAGCGGTTAATGTCTTGAAAAGTTCAGGGCTGAAGCTGGGATGTGTGTATTTAGTCAGCTAGATAATTAAACTTTACTGCCCGTGCTTGAAATAGTACTGATTCAAACTGACGCCATATTTTACCAATGCAACTGCTGGATGGCAGAACTTAATATCTCTCTGTGACAGCAGTGTCACTGTATGTAATTTGTATTGCATCAGAGTAAACTGTCACATACTGGAGGACGCATAGCCACGTAGGCCTGTGAACTCTAACCTAGCCTCTAGGCTCCTGGTGCTCGCAAAAAAAAAAAGGTCCTTCTAGAAGCAAGTCTCGCAGTTATTTTGAGGCTCTGAAGACATAATTTTATAGGCTCCTGAGACGAGTCTGATTACAAAAAAAAAAGCTCTAACGTTTCAAACTGTGCGTGGACACAGTTTCACAATCTTGGCGCTGCGTTCCCATTGATCCAAATTACCAATGCGGATTCATCCGCTGTGGCGACCCCTTAGGGAGTAAACAAGGGAGCAGCAGGTTATTAAATAATTTTCATAACATTTATCCTTATCTATCAGACTGGTTGATCAGTGGGCTTTTGTCCTCACATTTAACACACTAGGAAATTAGTCACCAGCTGCGTCCCTGCGCTGCAGTTCATGTGTGAAAACGGCTTCAGTTTGACACAAAAACAACTTCACGAGTTTCGTCTTTATAATGCGCTAGTGAGAGCTGGTACAGTTTGGTTAATATGCAAGTTATTGACAGAATAGGTCATGTGAATTGTGAAGCAATGGGCCAATAGCCATGTTAAAACTCACAGTTTGGACATCAATAAGGTTTTCATTTATTTGCCACCTAATGTTGTTATTTATTTCTCCTTTTTTGCCATGGAAACTAAGAAATCTTTCAGAAATCATTTCAGAATCATCTCACAGCAGTTTATCCGCAGCCTCTGATGCGGGTTAATGTCATCTTGTTTGCTGATAGGCTGGTACTGTGCATCAGTGGACAAAAAAAACCTGTTTGACTTCATACTAATTCAACACTTAAAAGCCTCAAGACCCCTCAGTCTTGATATGTTAGAGTTAAGGGATTAATCACGTGATTAATAGTAGAAACGATGATTTCAGCTCATATCTCAGTAGAGGTAAGCAGCATTGTTTGTGGCATTTGTTTCTATATCATTTTGTTTCTTTAACCTCAACTGTTTTAAAAAAGTTTAAAAATATATATGCTGAATCGTTTGGGATTTCAGAGGCATCACAAAACTGTATGAAACCTAAATAGAGAT
Organism: Etroplus canarensis; assembly: GCA_015106775.1. Lineage (NCBI taxonomy): Eukaryota > Metazoa > Chordata > Actinopteri > Cichliformes > Cichlidae > Etroplus > Etroplus canarensis. The sequence continues at coordinate 39,775 of VUQH01013922.1, forward strand.
ACTAAGGTAGGATACGTCTTAAAGTGTTTTGGAGGTGAAAATTCATGCTTGAAGATGAGTTGTAACGATTTCTCCTTTGCCAGTTGATACTAAAGTGAAAATTGTGGCATTTTAATGGCTTTTTTTGGTTTGAAAGGTTTCTTAAACCTTAAATTTATGTTTTGTGAGTTCACAAAAATCCCACTGAATGCCATTAAGATGTAATTCTTTTTTTAAAATGGATAAACGTTCAGCTTTCTGAAATATGTTAATCTGTTTATTTTTCTCACTCAGAGTTGCTATTAAAGAACATTTGAAATCAAAGCTCAACTTTCATGAGTTTTATTTTGAAATTTTTTTTTCACTTGGACTACTTCCATTTCCGGAATGCATGGCGCTAACCCTACTAGTGGTTTTTTGCGCTTGTAACGCTCCGCTTTTGGATTTAAAGGGAAAATGTCAGAAAACTTAGTGTTTTATTCAGAAACAAAGTCCATCATGGAGGCAGTTATTAGGACCGCAGTTGATGTTATCGGAAATTCAAAGGCAGAAGCCGCTGCAAACGAACAAAGTGTGAAACGCAAGGTGAGTGAGCGGTTAATATTGATAACAGAGATGTTATTATCGGTGAAGAGCGGCTGTGATTAACGAATCACTGCGCCAAACGCTGTGTTTGGGTGGGATTGGGCGGACGGAGTAAAATCACGAACAAGGACACGCAAAACAAAGATGGCGGATGCTCGTTACGCTTTAGCTAGCTAAAAATCTCGAAATAAATTCCTGTTTCTTTAATAAACTGAACATTAGCGTACAAATACAGGAGCAGGGCTGTATTATGAGTTTTTTTTAAAATCACAGTTTTCTGTATATATCTTCTGTGCACAACCCCAATTTCTAACAGGTTGTGACGCTGTGTAAAAACAATGCAATGATTTGCAAAGCTCATAACCCAATATTTTATCCACAAAAGAACATAGAAAACATATACATGTTGAAAGTGAGACAGTTTACTATTTCATGAAAAATATTGTCTTATTTTAAATTTGATGGCAGCAACACATCTCAAAAGTTGGAACAGGGAAACAAAAGGCTCTCCAGGAGCATGTTGGAGCTAATTACGTTAACTGGCAACAGGACAGTAATGTGATTGGGTATAAAAAGGGCACCTCAGAGAGGCAGAGTCTGTCAGATGTAAATCTGCCAGAAACTCAACAACTTGTGGAGCATTTTCAGAAAAATGTTCCTCAGTGTAAAGATGAAACACTTTTAAACCTTCAATCATCTACAGTACGTAATAATATCAAGTTTCCAAGAATCTGGAGACATCTGAGTGCACAAGGAACATGGCTGAAAACCAATATTTGCTGCTGATGACCTTTGGGCCCTCGGGCAGCACTGCGTTATCAGATTGACATGATGCTGTCATGTGGGCTCATGTGGGCTCAGGAGCACTTCCAGAAATCATTTTCTGTAAACACAGTTCCCCGTGACGTCCACAAATGTAGGTTAAAACTCTGTCATCCAAAGAAGCTGTATGTGAAGATGATCCAGGAATGCCACTGCCTTTTCTGGGCCAAAGCTCATTGAAATGAACAAAGTAGAAAACTGATCTGTGGTCAAATGAAGAAAAAATGTAAAATTATTTTTGTAAATCATGGACGTCATATCTTCCAGACTAAAGGGGAGAGGGACCATCCACTTTGTTATCAGCCCTCAGTTCAAAAAACCTGCATGTCTGATGGCATGGGGGTAGATTATTGCCTATGGTACTTGCAACTTCCACATCTGGAAAGACACAATCAATGCTAAAATATATATGCAGGTGTTAGAGCAGCATGTGCTCCCCTCCAGACCACGTCTTTTTCAGAAAAGGCCTTGAATATTTCAGCACGACAATGTTAAACTACATACCACAGCTATTACAAGAGTATGGCTTTGTAGTAGAAGAGTCAGGGTGCTGGACTGGCCTGTCTGCAGTCCAGACCTTTCACCAGCTGAAAACATTTGGTGCATCACGAAATTCAAAATACAACAAAGAAGACCCAGAACTGTTGAGCAACTTGAATCCTGTATCAAACAAGAACGGGACAACATTCCTCTCCCAAAGGTCAAGGAGCTGGTCTCCTCAGTTCTCAGACGTTTACAGACTGTTGTTAAAAGAAGCAGGGATGCTGCACAGCGGTAAACACGGCCCTTGTCCCGACTTTTTTGAGGTGTGTTGCTGCCATTAAATTAAAAAAGAGCTAGTATTTTTGATGAATTAGTAAAATGTCTAATTTTTTACATTTAATATGTTTTCTATGTTCTTTTGTGAATAAAATATTGGGTTATGAGATTTGTAAACCATTAAATTTTTTGTCTATATTTTACTTGGTATCTCAACCTTTTTGGAATTGGAGTTGTAGTTAAATGATGATAATCAAGGGGGTAGAGTGATGCCACTCTTGTCCGCTTTAGGATATGGTTCATTTCTCAAAAGTTGATTCTGTTCATCTGGACGTCAAGTTTTCCGTGGGAGAAACGTTTCATCACTCATCCAAGTGACTTCTTCAGTCTCAACTGACTGCAGGTTTCCCCAGCCTTATAAACAGTACATTTGCTTAATGACTGAAACTATCACCACTGAGTGAAACTATCACCACTGAGGGAACAATGGGCTGGGAGGTCAGTTCCTTGGTCATTAAAATGCAAATTCTCATGACCATTGATCACACAACCACTGATCAAGGCCCACTGATCAAAGGCCACTGATCAATGGCCATAAGTACCATCCACAGAGAGTTGGGGAATGGCTGCAATCACAGCAGTGTAAGAAAACTTTACATCCAGTTGAACAGAATCAACGTTTGAGGTTTTACTTACCTGGATGATTGAGCATGCATCAAGACGATATGGTTTATTGTTTATCCTGGCCTTCCTCTTGCATACTTGTCGTTTCCTATTTGTAGCAGTCATAATTTTTTGACTAATAATACCAGCACTATGCATGTCTTCTTTTACTACATGTATGAACTTTCTCTGTGGTCTTGCTCCATCTTCAACATCCTTTGTCCAATATGTCCACTATCCCTCCTCTGTTCATGTCCAAACCATGTCAACTTCATCTCTGATTTTAATACCAAACTGCTCAACCTTATTTGTGCCTCTCGTGTCCTCATATCTTGTCCATCCTTGCCATGACCAGGGAAAATCTCATTATCTTCAATTTTGGCACCTTCAACTCCTGTGTTTTTGTCAGCACCACCTCCAAACCATACATCATAGCGGGTCTCACAGAAATTGCTGTGTAATTTCCCCATTAGGGGATGAATAAAATATGTCTTCATCATTTTACATATGTTCTCTTTCATTCTTGCTGCTATCCTTCTGTCACAAAGCACTCCTGACACTTACTTCTGAAAAAAAGCTTGGTAATATTCCTAAACCTCTTTTAGGTCCCTAAACCTTTTGTGTATGAAGGAAAAACCCTGCTTCATGCACAGTATTACTCAGAAAGGCCCCTGATTAGGGCTGCTCTGAAAGACAAATTAAAAGCTGTTTATTTCTGCTGGTAAATTTAATAGGAAGCTGATATGATAACAATCAGAGCACAGATTGTACTGAATCATTAGTTATTTATTAATCAGTGTTTCATCTTGATTTTAATCTTCACAGATGGATTTTGACAGCATTGTGGAGATGTTGGTGCGTGAAGCAACAAGAAAGATCAACACCGTTTTCTCCCAGCTGTCTTTGCTGGTGCTTGTTGAAAACAGGGATCTGAAGGACAGAGTGGGGCAGCTGGAGAGTGAGCTGAAGGCTGTGACCGAAAGCTTTGAAAATGCCAGACTGTGGAGAGAAAATGTCCTGAACGGCTGTCCGGTCCTGTTTGAGCAGAGTGGGCAGGTTTATGCCCTGAAGCCATTTGCGAAGTTGAAAATAAGGACTGATAAGGTGACAGAGGGAGGCAATGGATCATCAACAGCTGCTGCTCCTGGAGTGCAGGGAGTCAGTCAGACATCTGCTGCTGCTGATGTGGTGCAGGCTGTCGCAGGATCAGTGCCTGCTCCTGCTGCTGCTGCTGCTCCTGCGGCTCAAGTGGATGAAGGAGATGATGCTGGTAAATAAATAAATGATACAATGAGGTCTTTAAGATTCAGATAGATAGCTAGATAGATAGATACTTTATTAATCCCAAAGAAGTTTTCAGGAATGTTCAAGACTTTGTATTTGAGTAGAAGGATTTTAAACTAAATTCTGGATTTATCAGGGAGCCAATGAAGAGAAGCCAATATAATAAATACACTGATTAATATCACTTGTGGAAGCAGCAGTGGTTAAGAAGAGACATCAACATGATTTCACAGCAACAGAAATACAGTGATGGAGGAAAACATTTATAAGCATCAGTCATGATTAATGTGTCTTTGCCTTTATTCTCTGCTGCTAGATCCTTGTTCAGAAGGTGGGGAGGTCATGGAGGACATCATGGAGGAGGTGGTTTCTTTACCAGACACTGAACCAGGTGAGAATTTAATTGGTTAATAAAGAAATAATTTACATTAAAACACTGAGATTTTTTTATGGTAAATTAGAATATGGCCATGATTTCTGAGTTGAAATGATTCTCCATATCTAAAGTTTGGTTCATACCCTTTGAATTAGAGGAGGTTGGCAGACAGAGATCAGCTAAAGCTGCCTGTGTCAGCACACCTGTCAGTCAAAAGGAAACCACTTTTAACCTTTAGCCTTAAAAAAGACTTACTTTTAAAAAAATTCCTCAAAATCAGAATACTTTATTAATTCCAATGGGAAAATTGCATAAGAGTTGTTGAGGAGGAAAAGGTCCACAGAGAATAAACTGTTTCTTGTACCAGGCAGTAAACATGATTTTTAATGTTGTAAAGTCCGGTGTTTTAACCCGAGACAGTATGAAAAAGTCCTGTGAAAAAAACACTTTTTAAAGGACCCTATGCAATCCCATGAAAAAATAAGTACACTCCACAATTCAGCGGTTTGTAGAACCACCTTCAGCAGCAGCAAGTAATTATCTTCTGTTTGACTTCATCAGTTTCTCACATCATTGCAGAGGAAGTTTGGTCTATTCTGTTTTAAAACATTGCTTCAGTTCATGTAAATTTGCAGGCATTCATTTATGCACAGCTCTCTTCAGGTCCAGCCACAGCATTTCAATCAGGTTGAGGTCTGGACTTTGACTGGGCCATTGCAACATCCTGAGTCTTTCCTTTTTCAGCCATTCTGTTGTGGAGTTGCTGGTGTGCTTACCATCATTTTCCTGTTGCATGATAACATTTTTGCCAATCTTTAGCTTTTGGAGAGATGACCTCTCATTTGAATCTAGAATATTTTGGTGTACAGAGGAGTTCTTGGTGGACTCAGTGACTGCAAGGTGCCCAGGTCCTGTGGCTGCAAAACAAGCTGAAATCATCACCCCTCTTCCACCATGCTTAACCGTTTGTACGAGGTGTTTGCACTGATATGCCATATTTGGTTTTTGCCAAACATCTTCAGTTCTTCTGGCAACCCTTCCAACCAAATCATACTTGTTCAGTCATTTTCTAATTGTACTATCATGAACTACATAACATTTAACATCAGGCACATGCATTGTGCTCCTCTTTAAAGATTTTTTTTTTTTTTTTACTTTGAGTATCTGCCCCTTTAGAGGTCTCTGCACAGCCCTGTTTAACATGCTGAGGCCTGTAGAGTCTGAGATGTACTTCTTGGGTTTTTTAACAGTTCCTCTGAGCACTGTACGGGCTGACCTTGTGAATTTGCTGAGACATCCACTCCTGGGAAGACTGTGGCATTATGTTAAAACAAACCTGAAACCTGGTCACACTTACCCTCTTATTTCCTATTGAATCATGGCTTACACTTAGTTTTTTGCAGGACTGCAGCGAGTCCCGCCAGAGGGTCCAGGTACGAATCCAGCAGTCTGCCAGCTTGGACCCTTCTGTGTGGAGTTTGCATGTTCTCCCCGTGCTTGTGTGGGTTGTCAGCAGGTGCTCCGGCTTCCTCCCACAGTCCAAAGACATGCAAAGGAGTTAGGTTAATTGACGGTTCTAAATTGACCATTGGTGTGAATGGCGTTCCGTCTCTGTGCTGGCTCTGCGACAGACTGGCGAACTGTCCAGGGTGTACCCTGCTTTTCGCCCTATGACAGCTGGGATAAGTCCCAGCACCCCCACCCCCCAACCCTGAATTGGATAAGTGGATGAATGAATGAATGAATGAATGCAGTGAGTCGCATGAAGACAATTTTTAAATGACTGTAGCTTACTGGGAGCGATCACTTGTGGTTCCAAAAAGACTTCAGTTTGTATAGAAGTGTGTTGAAAAGTAGCCCTCAGTAAATCTGATGACTTTATGGGCTCTGTTGCTGTTTTCAGGTCATATTGAGTAAACTACTGTACGACAGTAATTTTATAAATAATGATCAGTGTTAGAGTTAGAAAGGAGGATTATGCAGGATATTGATCATTCATGTTGCTGTGGTTTCGTCCATCTTTTTTTACCGTCTTTGATTTTAACTTGGGAGTCTGTGGGGATTGACTCGCCTCAAGTGGCCATTAGAGGAACTGCAGCGTTAGCTTCATTTTTAAAGCCCCAAAAGGTGCTGCTTTATTTCACTACAAATATTGGCTGAAACAGTAGGTTGCAGGACAGTAAACATTTGTATCACAAATCCAATCTCAAGCTCAGTTTAAAAACTCTAATGAATTCATATGTAACGCTTGATGAAAAATGTATATAGGTTTTTTCTGTGTTCTTGTTAACTTTTAAGTTTTCTTCTGTTTAGCCACTGCAACAGATTGTACCTCAGCGGACACAGCCGAGCCTGATTACACTGAAAGCCAAAAGAGGCTAGAAGAAGAGGTCTTGAAGAAAGGAAGAGTATTTGTGTGTGACATCTGTAACAAGACTTTTAACCGGCTGTTCCACCTCATGAAGCACATGAACACTCACAAAGAGCAGCGGCCTTTTGCCTGCAACCAGTGCCCAAGAAAGTTCAGAAATGCCGCATCTTTTGAGTACCACCTACTTCGACACGAAGAGAAGAAGTACGCTAGCTACGAGTGTGAGCTCTGCCAGAAGAAGTTCAAAACAAAAATGGGGCTGAAGACACATCAGGTCGTACACACGGACGAAAGGCCGTTCACCTGCTCCACCTGCAGGAAGAGTTTCAAAACCAAATACAGCCTGAAGTCTCACCAGCTCGTGCATGCGGTTGAAAAGCCGCATAAATGCTCCGAGTGCGGTGAGAGTTTCAAGTACGCCTTTACCCTGCAGTGCCACAGAAGCATCCACACCGGGGAACACCCTTACAAATGCACGGTGTGCGGCAAAGTTTTTACAAAGAGGCGATCACTCAGGACACACCAGTCAGTCCACAGGGGGAAGATGTTTACCTGTGAGACGTGTGGAGCAGGCTTCACCCTGCCACAAAACCTGAAGAGACACATGCACATCCACACAGGCGAGAGGCCGTTCAAATGCAAGGTGTGCGGGAAGGGGTTCATTCAGACCAACAAGCTGAAAGCACACATGCTCCTTCACGGCGCTTCAAAGCCGTACATGTGTGACCTGTGCGGGAAGACGTTTCTGTACAACTGCCACCTGAAGAGACACCAGAGTGTAAGTCACGACGAGAAGCATGGGCAGGTCATGAGGAGACGGTCCCAGGAGCGAGGCAGTCGCAGAGTCATCTATCGGCAGGACAGAACGATAGTGGATGTGACGCCGTTCCGTTGCAGCACCTGTCACAAGGGCTTTGACACAGCATGCTCTCTGAAAAGGCACGAGATAATCCACACAGGCCACATGCAGTACCGCTGCGACACATGCGAGAAGTCCTTCTTCTACAAAGCTACCTATGACTACCACCAGCGGGTCCACTCGGGAGAGAAGCCGTTCGGTTGCGATGTCTGCGGGAAGAGGTTCATCATCCGTCAGGCACTCAAGATCCACAAGCTGCAACACTCGGGAGAGAAACCGCACAAATGTGAGCAGTGCAACAAGGCTTTCCGCATGTACACGAACTACCAGAGACACCAGCTCATCCATACAGGAGAGAAGCCATATGAGTGCGAGGTCTGTGGCGTGAGATTTAGGCAGCTCGGACATGTCAAGTTTCACATGCAGACCCACACAGGGGAAAGACCATACTCATGCAGCAGCTGTGGACTTGGATTCTCAGACTCAAGGCTGCTCAAGAGGCACAACTGTGGTGAGAAATCCCAGAAACTGTTGGAGAATACACTCACAGCATCCTGATGAGGAGGACTCATTACATCATCAAGTCGACATTTTTCATTCATTGCCGTGTAGCCACGTGTGCTGGGCTGGGCGATTCATCTCAATCAGTCGCGCCAGAACGCCTCTGGAAACTAAAATCTTATGAACATTTTCTAAACTGAGGACACATTCAGCTGTATTTACTGCCTCAGATTTTTTCAGGAACTTTTCAGATTGCAAATGAGCCGCCATGCTTGTTTTGGTTTGTAAACCGGTGCAGCTTTACACTCTTCTGAAAGCCTGTATAAGATTGTAGAGGAGCAGGTATCAGTCATCTCATACCTCACCCATCAGGCCTACAGTGCTGGGAAACAATCCCCGGTATAATAAGAGCACCTTGATGGTGACAGAAACAGGAAAACCATTTACAGCCTTGGAGTCATCTCTCAACATGACTTGAAATGTAAAAGCTATATATATTTATACTGTATCTTTCAGCTTGCCCATATTTTCAGTTTTCCTACAGGATTTTGGATATGATCTGATTAAAACAGCTAAATAAAAGTCTGAATAAAACAAAAATCTCTAAATTTGACATGCATTTATTTTTATTTTGAACATAAAAACAGCCTGGTCAGAATCACCGACCTCCACCCTGCCTTTAAATTACTCTGCAGTTTACACACGTTTGTCTGTGATTAATGAGGTTTACATTTTTAGTTAAATTGCTGTTAAAATCAAGCTAGACTGATAAAGAATAGTAATAAGCTTAAATATCTCTATTTTTCTCAAATACTTTGTTTGCTATGACACAGTTATTTACCATTTTGTTCACATTCCTTATTTTATGTGTAATCGTGTCTAATTTGATTCATCTGAAATTATGTAATTCCAAAGTATGACCACTAGAGCGCAGATGCCATGCAGGTGCTGGTATGTTAAAGACGCATTTACAGAAAATAAATTGGTACTTTTAGGTTCATAGATGTAGTGAAGGAGGGCATGCAGAGGGATGGTGTGACAGAACAGGACGAGATGGAGGCAGATGAGCCACTGTGGCGACCCCTAACAGGAACAGCTGCAAGAAGAGGAATAAATTAGTACTTTTATCACTCTATATTTCCCGAAATAATGAGATCATTCCCTATAAAATAAGACGGTCTGAGTCCAAATATTGTCAGTCATCATTAAACTCTGTGAAGCCAGATGTGTGTCTGGGGCACTATTAATTATACAATAAAGTATAAATAGAACCAGCAGGAAAGTAGGAATTTACTTTAGTACATTTAGTACATTCTTTGTTATACTACTTTATGATTCCTCTCTACCGTATTTTGAATGCTAAAATGGTACTTTATACTCCATGCCATTTATTTAAAGTTTAAAAATGTTTAACTACACATTTAACTCCTGAGACGTCTTAAGAAAAAGAAGTTCAGTTTCAACTATAAGGCCCAGTATTGATACTTTACGAAGAATAAAATGTTATAGTAGCAGTAAATTAAAGCTCTTTGGACTTAAAGAAATGGATGTGTAAAATTACAGAAAAGCACTTGAAGCTCCTTACCTGGACTTTTTCTATTAATAGAAAATTCTAGATTAAATAGTGAAAAAACAGGAACTTTTCTGATATTTAAAGGAATACTAATGATAGCAAATGCCCAAACTTGTGCCATTTAATAGTTCACCTGGTTCTTAATAAAAAATATGGACTGACTTGTGAACCTTCATCTGCTCACTTAGGGGTCGCCACAGCAGATCAATCCGCACTGGTAATTTGGCAGAGGTTTTACACCAGATGCCCTTCCTGATGTGACCCTCCATGGTGAGAGGGGCTCGTGCCCCACCTAAAATTGAACCAGGGATCTTTCACTTACAAGGCAATTGTGTAAAGCCCCTGTCACCATGACGATTTAACAAGCTGCACGTGCGTCAATTACGTTCTAGGGAAGTTTTGTATGTGTTCAGAGCACGCGCAATTACGCCGGTCTACGAGGTAGCACGATGCTTGCCAGGGTGCGGCTCTTACATCTGGCATACTAGGACCATGTGTTGCAGGCGCTTAATGCAATCGGAGACTCACGTTACTCATGTTGAAATACATGGAGATAATGTCTAGCGTAACCAAAAGGTATTAATAACCTATGACATGTTTTTAACGTTTTTCAAACATACCTCTAATGCATAGTGCCGTTTGTAAATGCATTTGACGTGACCCACTCGACCTGAACGTGTTTCTAACACACAGCTGCCGTATAATTGCATATGTGGTGCGTTTAAGGGGAGTGGTATAAATGGGCTTTCAGTTGTGAATGCCAGCAGTACGCTAGCATATATGTTATGTATACGCCCATTTAACATTGTTGTTCTGCATATGCCAGCTTGTTAAATCGTCATGGTGCGACAGGGCCTTAAACCGCTACACTAAGGGGACACTAACCGAACTAACACTATACCCCAGAATAACGCGTGCTTTTATTCTGAAAATCCCAAACTAGGAAGCAGAATGCGGATCCGTGTTGTGAGTGAACGGCATGAGTTTTTTTCCACCCAAACGACAACATTTCGGCATCGCTGGAGTTCGCTTCGTGATGAAACTGTAGAAGAGACACAACAGCAGCATAAGCGGCCAGCATGTCAGATTTGGAGGCGCGGGTCTGCGCCATTTTGGAGATAATGGTGAACGCGGCGGTGTCCGAAATGACCAAAGTTATCGGCGGCTCTGATCCAGCAGCGGGTCCCGCAGCGGCTCCGTGTGCGGCTGAAAACACGCACGGGTCCACGGACGATAAGGTACGTGAGTCGGTGAAGGTTACAGTTAACCGGGCCGGTTCTGGCCCCGGTTTTTTTTTTTTTTTTGGCATCTCCTCTCCTGCGCAGCTGCGCGCTCCTCACCGCTCCTACACACAGCCAAGCATAGAAATAGA
>VUQH01013946.1:17027-30556 GCA_015106775.1 Etroplus canarensis
GGATGTTTACAGTTGAGTTCAGTACTTAGATGTATCCACAGCTGTTTAAGGTGAACTGAGATTTGATGCTGATCTTCCTAGCCTCTAGAGATTAAATTCCATTGACCTTTAATTACCCACACGCACTGCTGGTGCCAATATGACTGATTACTCTGACAGCAGTTGTATAGATAAAGGATTCATGGAGAGTCATACACAGGGGCTGATGGTCATCCTCAGACTTTCTGTCCTGTTCTACTGAAGTCGATATTTTCAATTATCAACCAAGATGATTTCTACTCATTCTGTTAACCTTTCTTTGAACACAAGTAGTAGTTCAGAGTAATATTCAGAGTGATATACATGATCTTTTTGGAAGTAGTTGATCCTTTGACTTTTTACTTGAGTCAGAATTTCAATCTGTCTGATACTTTGTTTTATAAAGTTTTTCTTTTTTGTTTTCTGTGCATATAATGTCATCGAACATTGCATCGTTACATAGCTGCTTTTAACATTCAGAAGTAACCAATGGGTTTGGGACCAGAGGCAAAAACATGAGTTGGGAATTGAATTGATTTAGGGACTAACTCTGGGTCTTTTCATCTCCCATCCTTATTCTTTACTAATAGTGCATTTGATAGATTCATTTTTGCAATATAAAAGGAAAATAAATTTAAAAAAAACTACAATAAATAATGTAAACAGGGGCACTGGCAATAGTATTTAATAAACTAAAAAGCCCTTTTTTCTCTGATTTCTCTGATTGCAATCACGTCAAAGGGTGACAGTCTCTTATCCACACTCACTTTTAAAACTCTGGCTCACTTTGTTTTTTTGGCATTACAGTGGTATGATGAAAAAAAAGAATGAAAGAAGAGTCTAAATGAAAGCACCACAATCATGTTGCCTGATCAAATCCTATCAGTGATAATTTTGTCAAATTTGAAAAGTGCAGTCAAATGATGTGGAAGGATATTTTCCGCCATTCACGTGGAAGGGCAGCAAAACAAGGCAATCACCATTTATGACATGTTACGATGCTAAAAAGAACAATCACTTTAGCAACACTTAAAAAAAAGACTCACCAATTATTTCCAGCTCCCTTCCTGTACTATTTAAACAATGTTCAAATTTTATTGCCATCAACCACAGTTACATCTGGAATCTCAGTTCCTCAGAGATCCACAATGGCAAGATTGTTGATTAGTATTCATGGTTGCTAATATTAGGTGAATTGCCATATTGATTTTCCAATTGGTTCTGCTTTCTGGTCACCAACTCACACCCTGAACAAATGATTCACCACTGCTGTATTTTTCAAAATTATTTAAATTTAATTTCTCATTATGCACCAGCCATTGTATAATCTCACATTGATGGATAGGATGGAACTGGGAGGAAGTCATGAATAGCACTGAATCTATATTTGGTAATTAATACAGATGTGTCTGAAATTTCCTTTCTCTTAACCTCTCAACATCCACTAGGTTTTAAGTGATCTGGTTAGGGTTAGGTTCACATCTAACCCTTTATATGGAAGTTTTACGTATAGTGAGGTCCATAAGTTCTGGGACAGTAAGACATTCTTTTTGCAATTTTGCCCCTGTACATCATCGCTGTGAATTTTAAATCAGACAAAATGCAATGGAAGTGCAGACTTTCCACTTTAATCTAAGAGATCTGACAAATTAATACTATTAACTGTGAGTGATTACAGCCATTTAGATATATAGTCTCCTCTTTTCAGAGGTTCAAAAGTAAGGGACAATTGACTAACAAGCAGTTCCTGTAGCCAGGTGAGGCCTGTTCCCTTCTTATTCCATGACAAATCGAGCAGCTAAAAGATCTGGAGTGGATTCTGTCTGTTGCACTTACATTGGGAAGTCATTTACTGAAACTCTCAAGATGAGGTCTAAAAAGATGTAGATGTACATGAAGGAGGCCATTATTCAGCTGAAACATGAGTATAATTATATCGAAGAGATAGCAAAAGCTTTTGGAGTTGCAAAAACAACAATCTGGTTATATTTTAACTGCAGTTCTCTGAATAAAGAGGGAATAATCACTTTACTCAGATATTTTTCTGCAGCTTCAGGGCTGCTCTGAAACATGCTCTGATCAAACTATCAGTGATTTCATACCAGTGCATGTGCTTTGTAGGTAAGCTGTGGGTCATGACCAAGCCAGTTAGGGTGTTCCAGAGCATTGGAGGGATAGTCTTAATATGACAGAGAATAAAGCAACAGCAGAAGTTTTTAAAATGGTTTCTAAAGAAAAAAAGAAATACTCCCCTCTGTGCAATCTTAAAATTTCTATGTTCCTGCAATAACATATCATTGAGCAACCAGCTCTTACTCTCATCACTCCAACCCACCTATGGCACTTCCTAGGTTACAGGAAAAAAAAAAAAAAGACAGTCAAGTGCTGTGCCATTTGGAAGGGTGACAACAGCAAGTATAAACTGCTGGTTAAGAGATTAATTCAACATTACACCTCCACTAGTAAAATTAACATTCAAAAGGGCATCATTCATAAAATTTGGCTTCTTTATTTATGTTGTTGGAAAGCACAGATTCTGTACCTTCTGAATGACCAAGTACAGCACCAAATTATAGTGTGTCCTGTATCAGAATCAGAATACTTTATCAATCCCCGGGGAGAAATTACTTATGTTGCAGACACTCCGTTAAGTATATTTAAATATGAATATGAAAAATAAATATAAATATACGTACACATATACCAGATATACAATGTGTAGCATAGTTGGCAATAGGGTATAGGATAAGTGTATACATCACACAGTTGGATATACAGAAACAGTGAATATAAGTATGAATATGAAGTAAAAGTTTTATATATATATATATATATATATATATATATATATATATGAAGTTAGATATGCAGAGTGAGTGAATATGAGTGCGAATATATATAGATAGTAATATAGATAGATAATATAATAAATAATATAGATATGTGAATGTAAACGTGTATGTGTGTATAGCAGTTTACACTAAATATCTCCTCTCTCCTAAACCATCAGTTAACATACTGGTTGGATATTAGGTTGCAACTCTAGTATTAAATAATTTTCTATAAAAATCCAGTTGTGTATACAATGTGTATAGTACTCAATTTCTATCTAAACATTCTTGTCAAACTGCATTTGTCTATGTTGCAATGTGTTGACAATCTCGATGTTGCTTGTACACGCAGTGATTGATAGTGAGGGTACAACCACAACCGATAGCTTCAGATAACAATAGAACAATTGATGTAACAGAGTTGGAGAAACATCATTATGAGAAAAAAAGCAAATGTTGAGAATCATTACTGAAACACTTTGTTATCTTTTTATGCATCACATCAGTGCAGTTGTTTGGGTTGGATATTTTTCTTGCTTCCCACCGACCTGTTTTCCCATTACACTGAGTACATCTGAGGCTGAAACACAGATTTATTCTTAATATGCTGGCAGCATTTTCAGCAGATGTCCTGTTGTCTATTGTGAGGTAACTTCACTCAAGGCTTTTGTACTCAAATTGGAAAACTGACGAGATACACTGAGCCAGTCTCCCAGGTGAACTGTCTTTCTGTATAAGCAGGCCACACAATACAGCTCAAAATAATCTAGCGCTTCTATCCTTAGTAGACCTTGCATTGTCTCCTAAGCCTTTTAAAAAAGATTTATTTTTAGCTCTGTAAAGAGCTAAAAATGTCTTAAAAAGTCGAAATGTAAAAATGTTGCACTTAATAAATGCATTGCTATCCATTCCCTATGTCGCTAACTGTGTGACACATTTGGAAAAAGTGCATGCAGTAGGTGTAGGAAGCAGCTCTGCACCTCTGTGCAAACACAATGAGTGAGAGAGACTGTACCAGATTTCCCACTTCCAACATGAAGAGAAAGGCTATACTAGTCAGACAGCAATGACTCACAGTGAACATCTATCAGAATCAGAATCTAAATATTTTATTAATATCAGGGGGATAGTTGTGTTGTATCTACAGTAATGTAGGTACAGTGAGCCTACAGTAGACAATTAGCTAAGAAATATATCAGTTGAATGGGTAAAAAGAATTTCAGTTGTTATTTTTTTTTCCTTTATTCTCAAATCCTCTTAAACGTGTTCTCTTTTCTTGAGCAGATTTACAGATAACTCATGGTAAAAGTAGAATAAGATAATATAACAGTAGATTTGTATTAAAGATTGTAGTTTCGTCTATGCGGATTGCTTAGGTTCAGCAGAGCACCACTTAAAATAACACAGTTTCTGGATGTGATTACCACTTCATAGCTATACCATACAGTTAACTGGAGAATCTCAGACCATCCATAAATTAGTTTACTTATCCAAGTTGGGTTGAAGCCTATCCCAGCTGTCATAGGATAAGAGGCAGGCGCATCTGAACAGGTCACCAGGTCACTAACATAGAGGCATACCTATGGATAATTCATAACCTCCAATTAACCTAACAAAGCATATCTTTATACTTTGAGAAAAAGCCCTCAGATGACCAGAAAGTTTAAACCCAGAACCTTTTGCTTCATTTCTGCAGTGCTAATCACTATACCACCCTGATCTCCGGCCAACCTCTGCATTTTCTTGTTCCTCAATACAGGAGCAGCTACAAAAATGCTTTGTGAAAATGCTGGCACCTAGTAGTAATCTGGCACATTTGGCTTACAATTAGCACATCTGAATAAGGGACATTCTTAATAAAGTTAACGTAGGCACATGGCTCTGGCTGTGAGCACAGAAATCCTGCCCAATGGTTATTAAAACCTTCTGCTTGCAATGGGCAGCTAATCAGAAGAAAGTTGGACAAAAGGCTCAAAATAATGCTTTAATCCACAACTGCTGCTGGACTTGAATTAATTTCTGGTGCCCTGTCCGTTGTAATCCCAACCGACAACCCAAAACTTCTTCCAGCAATGTCTGCATAATATGAGGCTTCTGTGTAAATTCACAAAAGCAAGATATGTTTTCTTGCATCTGCAAACACTCCTGGAAGTTTAAGCAATGACTGCTGCTAATTTTTTTTCATATGGAAAGAAATTCCCGGAGTCAAATCATTTATGTACCCACCCATCCACTTACTCATAGAGCCCAGTGCATAAAAAGTACAGTATGGATGGGCAGATTAAGTTCCCATTAAGAATTATGTTCAGTCACTAGGAACACTATGCGAAAGGTTTTTAAACATTGCAGAAAATCTCTATAGCTGGCATGTACATTTTGACTTTAATACACATGTTTCATTTTGGGTTGTGATAAATATGGCAACATTAGAAACTTTCCTACTATTCCCATCACTAAGCTGTGGTAATAAGTTTCCTTATCTTTTGAATTCTGATTTTTTTTTTTTTTTCTGAATTATGCTGACATTCTTAAAGCTCAAAGTTCTAATGTATTATGCTGAAATATGAAGCGCTGTATTCGCAGCTTCAAGACTTTCACAGAATTTGGCCGCTTGAGATTTATTCCTCAACTTGTGATGCTTTATGCATCTGGACAGATGAATGCCACACTGGCTTCTCAGTTTCGCAACAAAGAGGAAACTCTAGCTTTAAAAACCATGGTTTTTAAAGTTTCTCCATCGTTATTCTGTAAGACATGTATTTCTGTTTGATAATTCTTTTTGAGTCAAGGCTCCTGTTTTGACGTGAAGACCACAGAGACAAGCAGCACAGGCCTGGTGAGGTCTCCCCCAAGGCTAGAATTCAGCAGATTTCAGCTCAAACAGCCTTCCCAGAATGCCAAAAAACACTGGTGAGAATATGTCCTTGAGAAGTGCAAAATGACCTCAAATGTATCTCAAATTTATGTGGAAACTTTGAAAATGGTTGTCTTGTTTGCTTCTGGGTTAAAATTGCCAAGTTAATGCTGTGGCTGAGGACTTTTTGAAGCTTTTTGCAAATCTTCTTGGTTAATAAGTTTACAAATGCACCCAGTGAGGAGCGGGTGAGTTGTTAAAGATTAAAAAAAGAGCCAGCCCTGGCAGAATGTAGTCAAATTGCAAATGCAAAGGTCACAGAGGGACAGCCTATAATCATATTACACTCAACTCTATCATTCAGAAGAGAAAGACATGAATGTGCATGTGTGTCTGCTATTATTCAGCAGAGTGTGGAACCTGCTGCTGTGGACTGCTGATGAGAAGCTGTCGAAAGAAGACGACCCTCCATTGTTCTCCGAGGAATCAATAGGATGCCTATCAAAAGGTGTGCTATCAGTAATATGAAGCAGATTAGTTCAAACCAGATAACAGGAATTAAAATGGATGAAATAGAACAAAAGGATGGTGAAGAGGCAAGAAGACAGATTGAGCCCAGTCCGATAAAGCCAAGAGAACATCTGCTGATGCTTAATCAAACTGATCTCTAGCCCCACACCCTATCTACACAGTCTTTCTCTTGACTTTATTTATTGGGGGGAAGTGCTGTGCTGAACACACTCACTTCTTTCTGCCTTACTGAGGCAGGCACATCCACACAGTTAACTATCTGAGGTCTACCCCTACTATTTAACCTCTTATGTGAAATTTTCACCTATTTGGCATACCTAGTCTCATGTGGGCAGACCGTGAAGCAAGTGTTCGGTCATATGATGTGGACTCGCAGGTGTGTCCATCAACTCGGGAGGGTTAAGTCTATTTATTTTATTTTATTCAGTGTATAGGTGACACATTTTCACAACTAGAGAATATGAAGAATCACAACCATGAAAAATAAAAGAAAAAACATTCTTTATAGCATTATGCAATTCTTTGTTCATATTCATCTAGTTTTTATGTCAAAGTCTCTGGGGGGCACTGGAAATGAGGAAAAGAGCCACATGCAGTTCTGGAGCCACAGGTTTGAAACCCCTGGGTTAAACAAATGCAGCTACTGTCTGCTTTCTACCACTGGACACTCAAGTGGGCCAATAATAGGCTGTAGTCAACAGCTCAAGGGCACTTTTAATCTGTTTTTTTCATGTTATGTTCAGAGACCGTGTCCAGTTCCTCCACAGTTTTCATCTTCCAGTCACAAGCAAGCATTTTAAACCTTAAGGCTACTGCAACCATCTGCATGTCTCAAAAAAAAAAAGATTCTATATATAGACATAGACCCAAACGTACAGCAGACCCGGCATGTGAAAATTTAAGGGGTCATAGACATTACCAGAGGCCCGCTTTTTCAAAACAGTTTGGCGTGGGTGCGCTGTCAAAGGGTCACTCATTTAAATGGCTAGACCGCCTAAATCTTCCTAGTCAACATCAACCCACTTACACTGACTCTCTGAGAAAAGATATAGGTAGGCAGGAGAGTTCCTCACCTCCAGAGGACCAAAGGGGAAGGAGAATCACAGTGTGAAATCTCCTTTCACCTTCATAAACAGCTCAGTGTGGTGCATGCGGTGCAGGATTTGTAGGTTATTGTACTTAGCCAAGTGGGTTAGCACAATTTCCTTATGACAGTCAGCATCAGCTGAACTGGAGCTGAACTGAATGATGAGTAGTTTTCTGTCTTTGCTCGAGGCGGTGGACAGCTTGCTGCGTTTTGAATCATATGAGTGAATTAAAAAGACATTGGTTGATTTGCTGAATTATCAAGCTCTTTAGTGTACTAACACACCAAAAACCATCTGTCCAGGTTAAGTGAGCTAAAGCTCCAATTCAGGGTGTTTTCAGTTTAGTAAATATGAATTGACACAGACAATAGACATCACTGTTGAAATTCACTAAGCCCCTTCACATTCTTTTGCAGGTATCCACCTTTCTCTCAGCCCCATTTTCGTTCCACAGACTGCTCAGCCATTATGTCTCCATAATGTGCTGCTGGCAGAGATTGTGATGCAACTGAATCACTCGTTTATGAAACAGCATTTTGAGAGTAATCTTGTGTAGCCACATCTCTGTCTCAAGCTCACGCAGCTCTGGAGAAATTTGACAGGAAAATGTTGAATTACAGAGAGCCCGCGGCAGCAATTTGATTGGTTCTCAATTTGAAAACATGTCCTAGAAACAACAGCCCTGCTTTGTTTGGCAGTGTTATTTAAGCCATGCTAATGATGAATTAGATGGAGAATGTAATGGTATGTTTACCTACAGGCAGCAGAAAAAGTATCAAACCTGTCCAACAGCCAGTGGAACCTACATGGAAAATTTTCTTCTTTCTCACGTAAATGTTTCCTGTGGTTTTTCTTGTGGATATATGCAAAAACTTAAAATAATGCTGCTTGCGTAAAGGGAAAATGAACAGCATGTTATATTCCCTTGACTTTACATAGTGAGCAGTCTATTTCACTAATAAATGTTAAGGTACAAATGCTGCTACAAATGAAGTTCCAGTTTCCTTTCCTTTGCAAACCCAACCATCCACCCCAACTTCCTCCCAGTCATGTCTGTGTAGTATTAGGTGTTTGTGCAATATCACCAAAGGAAGATCTGTATTTTCCCATCTGCTAGCACTCCTGGGTGTTTGGAAAGTCCCTCCTTTTTCATCACTTTCACTTGCTGGGAAATAAATTCCAGGTGTCCTATCCTTTGTGCACCCACCCATCCGCCCCAAAGTCCTCCCCATGATGTCTGTAGAGGATTAAGATGTCACCTTTTTTTACAAGCTGAACTTTTTTGTTTACAATGGTAGCCTAGTAGGTAATGTGTGAGATATAGGCCAAGTGATGTGGAAAATAAGAGCCTGCCCCTCTGCTTCGTGTGTGAGTGACTGAGCAGATTATTAGCAGCATGTACTCTGAGCATTGTGTAATTGCTTGCCAACAGCAGCCAGAGTCATGTCTAGTGGAGAAGAAATGCACCGAAGTCCCCCAGCAGCCTAAGCCTATTGCAGCATAACTAAGGGTTGGTTCAGGGTAGGGTGACCAGATGCTCTTCATGCTAGTTGCAACTTCATCATATTACATAAAAAATGGGTGTAGCTTGTAAATTTGTAGTGACTAACCTTATAACACAAAATATGGGACAGTCTCTCAAGACATGGAACAGGCGGACATGGGGTAAAAATTCTTTGACATCTGACATAAAGTGGGACATCTGGTTGCCCTAGTTCAGGGTCACTTGATCTAGCCCGAAGTATAAGCTTTATCAAAAACAAAAGTTTTAAGCCAAATCGAAAAATTAGAGAGGGTGTCTGTCTCCTAAACACAAACTGGGAGCTGGTTCCACAGGAGAGGGGTCTGATAGCTGAAGTCTTTCCCTCCCATTCTACTTTTAGAATGTTATAAACTACATGCAGGCCTGAACTCTGAGAGCTAAGTGCTCTATTGAGAAAATATGATACAATGAGGTCTTTAAGATAGGATGGGCCCTGCTTGTTTAAGACTTTGTATGTGAGAAGAAAAATCTTAAAATCAATTCTGGATTTTAAATGGAGCCAGTGAAGAGAAGCCAGTATAGAGAATATATGATCTCTCTTCTAGTCCCTTCTAGACCTCAGTACTCTGTGGTATTTTGGATCAACTGAAAGCTTTTTAGGGAGTTTTTAGAACAGCTGGATAGTCTTGAGTTGCAATAGTCAAGCCTAGAAGCAAAAATATATATGAACCAGTTTTCGGTATCACTCCGAGAGAGGATGTTTCTAATATTAGCTATGTTTCACAGATGAAACCCCTAAACGATCTCCACCTTACTGTGGTTGGTGGGCTTGTGTGTCTCATTGACCCCTAGAGCTATGCCAGTGGAAGATTCATCTCCTGGTGGGCCACTCAAGTTGGACTAAAGGGTAGAAGCCTGACAAAGCACAATCCACTGGTCCTCCAGGTGTGGGGGTTGTACACAGGGCTAACAATCCTGTTACAGAAAAAAAATCTCCTGTTACGGAAATGGCAACAGTAATCAATGCTACTGGGTATGATGGGATTCCAAAGTCATCGCAAGATATTTTGCATGAATGACAGTGGTGAAAGCTGAAAGGAAGCCACTGACAGCAAGAGGGAAATCTTGAGTGCCAAAACTGAGACCAGAATTGGATTCTGGAATGTAAGAACCATGCATTCCAGGAAAGCTAGCACAGGTTACAGCAGAGATGAGACACTACAACCTATACATTCTTTGAATCAGCATGAGGAGATGGATAGAATTAAGCAGGTACAAAACCAACACAGGAGAGACAGTGCTATACAGTGGTAGAAAGGACAACCAACACCATGAGGAAGTAGCCATCATCCTGAAGAAAGGAACGGAGATGTTCCTGATGGAATGGAAGCCTATCAAAAGCAAGCTGATGAAGGTCAAAATAAAGGGAAAGCACATCAAAACCACCATCATCCAGTGCTATGTGTCGATCAATGACAGTGATGAAGAAAGCAAAGATGCATTCTATAACCAGTTACAAGCTGAACTAGAGAACACACCATGTCATGAGATGAAGATTGTGATGGGCCACTTAAATGCAAAAGTTGGAAACGACAACACAAGCCATGAAAGAGCCATGGGAAAAGAAGGATATGGCAGCATGAATGACAACAGAGAGAGGTTGATCGAAATCTGCACAACATATGATTTTGTCATCAGATGGACACACTTTCCACACCATGAAATCCACAAGCTCACCTGGTGTTCCCCCAACGGAAGAGACAGGAACCAGACAGACGACCTGAAGATCAGCAGGACATGGAGAAGATCATTGCTGGACGTCAGAGTCAGGGGAGGAGCTGACATTGGCAGTGACCACCATCTTGTAACTGCAATCCTGAAACTGAAGCTGAGAAGAAGTGGCTCTGGAAAGACGAGACAACAGTGGTATGATATTGAGAAATTACAGGACCTCAAAAGCAAAGAGCCCCTTCATCCTCCAGTTGAAAAAAGCTTCAAGCACTGGCAGATGCTGAGAACCATACACCACCAGACACCCAACTGGTATCAACACGTTGTGGGAGTAGGTCAAAACAGCTTACATACAGACCAGCTAAGCTTGCTTGGGACCAAGACAGAAGAAGAGGAAGGAGTAAATCACAACAGATACCTGCAAGCCATTGAGAGCAGGAGAGCCATGAAGAAGAAAGTTATGGAGACCAAATCAGAGAGGCTGAAAGAGAGATACAAGCAGCAGCACAGAGAAACAAACAGTGAAGAAGATGACAAGAGCAGACAAGCGGGCCTACATGGAAGATCTGGCAAGTCAGGCAGAAGAGGCAGTCTGCAGGGCAGAACTAGGACAGGTGTACAAGATCACCGAGCTTATCAGCAGCAAGTACTGGGGAGCTACTGACATGGCAGTTGCAGACAAGCAAAGATGACAACTGAGGCAGATATACTAGAACCTGATGACAACCTTGATATCAACACTACACCACCAGAGAAAAAAGAAATAATGGGAGCCATTAGATCCCTGAAGAACAGAAAAACCCTGGGACAGGAAAGCCTCAAGTCAGAGCATTTCAAAGCAGATCCAGAGTTTGCAGCACAAGTTCTTCAGCCACTCTTTGCTGCTATATGGGAGGAGAAGCAGCTACCAGAGGACTGGACAGAAGGTGTCATTGAAAAGATCCCGAAGAACGGAGCCCAGAGCCACTGCAAAAAGTAGAAAGGAATCATTCTTTTATCAAGTGCAAGATAAATCCTGGCAAAGATCATCATTAAGAGGCAGTAGACTGTCATGGTCTGTTTTTTTTTTTCTGTTAGTGGTTTTGAGTTCTTTTCTGGCTTTATTTTGACTTTCAGCATCTCTGTGTTTGCCCCTGTCTAGCTCTGTCTGTGTTCTTGTCCTTGTCAAATTCACTGTTGTATTATGCAGCGCTGTCCTTGTTCCTGTTTTACTTTGAAATCTGTCTGGTCTTGTGCATTGTGTTTAATTCTACTTCCTGATTGTTGCCACCTGTGTTCCTCTCCCTCCTTTCTTCCCTTTGCTCGTTAGTCTGTGTGCATTTATACTCTGTGTCTCTTTAGTTATGTGTCACGTCCTCGGTGTTATTTAATGTTTATTTCCCCAGCCTGTTTCCCTGTCTGTGTTTGTGAGAGTCCTGTTCCAGAGTTTCTGTGTTTTCTGAAAGTTGTATAGTATTTGAACTTTGCAACTTATTTGCTGAGTTGGCTGAATAAAGCCCATTTAAGTTTACCTGCCAGTCTGCATCTTGGGTCCTGCTCTGCTCTCACACGCAAACCATGACATAGATCAGCGACTAAGGAAAGAGCAAGCAGGTTTTTGAAAAGGAAGTGGATGCACTGACCAGATCTTCAACCTGT
The DNA here is from genome assembly GCA_015106775.1 of Etroplus canarensis. NCBI lineage: Eukaryota > Metazoa > Chordata > Actinopteri > Cichliformes > Cichlidae > Etroplus > Etroplus canarensis. The sequence continues at coordinate 29,202 of VUQH01013946.1, forward strand.
GCAACATCATCAAGCAGTGAAAAGAATGGCAGAACCAGCTGTATATCAATTTCATGCACTTTGAGAAGGCTTTTGATAGCGTCCACCGAGAAAGTCTATGGCGCATCCTCAGGGCATTCGGAGTTCCACAGCAGATTGTCCTCCTCATCAAGAGTTTCTACAACAACTTCAAGTGCAGAGTAAGACACAGTGAGTCCAGCTTCGAAATGAAGACCGGCATCAGGCAGGGCTGTCCTATGCCGACACTACTCTTCAACATTGCGATCGACCGGGTGATGAGATGAACAACAGAGGATCAATCACAGGTCATCAGATGGATCCTCTTCTCAACATTTGAAGATCTGGATTTTGCAGCCGATCTAGCTCTGGTCTCGCACACCCACCAACACATGCAGGAAAAACGCCCCATCTCAGCACCTATGAAGAAGCCAGAACAAGACAGAAGCGATGATGCTGAACGTCCAAAACCCCTCACCTGTCAAAATGAATGGAGAAGATCTACCTACGACTGAAGAGTTCACTTACCTCAGTAGCACTGTTGGACACGATGGTGGAGCAGACAGCGACATCAGAAATTGCCTCAGCAAGGCCAGGAATGCTTTCAGAATGCTGTGCAACGTGTGGAAATTCTCACAGTACAGTTCTACGACCAAGTTATGACTGTACCGGAGTTGCATACTTTCCACGCTACTGTAATGCTCAGAATGCTGGAGGATGATTGGGAGCGACCTCAAGCTGTCCACCTTTCACACCAAGAACCTCAGAACAATCCTGTGCATATGCTGGTCTAAGACCATCTCCAACCAACATCTTCTCGCCTGCTGCAACCAGGATAGCATGGACACCATCATCATGCAAAGGCAGTGGAGATGGATCAGGCACATCATCAGAAAAGAGCCGGATGTGGTATGATCGAGGGAGCGATTGGAATGATTGTTGTTTGAAGGATGTCAGGCCACCCTTGTAGTATGCGCGTGGGGGGGATGCCAGCCGTGCTCCGGGGGGGTGGGTCACCCTAGGCCCCTGGTCTGGTCTGCCTTTCCTGCCCTCTTCGGGGTGGGGGAGACTGGGGTGCCTAATGAGCTAGGTGGGACCTGGCTCTCTCCCTCCGAGGGTAGTTCTCTGCCTCCCGGTCTTATATATCCCGGCCCCGACCTCCACCAGCCTCCGTATCTCCACATTAGCTGCACATGTAGGGCTGGGGGGGGTCCTGGGTGCCACTTGGCTGCAGAGGGCGGTGCCGTCCATGTGGCTCTGGTCTCTGTAAGCTGAGGTCACATGACCCCCCTTTTTAATTACAATTTAGACACTTAGGATTATTACATGTCACTCCACACATAGGATTTTGGGGGGCC
>VUQH01013951.1:2049-12806 GCA_015106775.1 Etroplus canarensis
AGAATGTCAAATTTGGACTCATCTGACCATAGAACACTTTCCCACTTTGAAACATTCTTATCATCTCGTGGTTTTCCAAACTTTGTCTGGTGAATGGGTGGAAGATCTGATAATGTGTATGAGGTCGTGGAGTCAAAGGTCAAGGTCATGCAGTGTTGATAATTAAATTCTTGTTACTGTCGTAGTAGCTTGCTTGGGGGATGGATCCTGGCCATATTTTGTTTAGTTATTTACTGTGATGGGTAGAAGAATTGAGAAAATCTTTTAGGTCTGTGCATCTGTCCATCTGCCTCTCACAGACATTGTTTCTGCCACCGGAGCTGTCTGTTTTGCTGGATCTTTTCCAAACTTTGTATGGGTAATAACTATGATAGGCATTTCATTTATAGAACAACTTCACAACAAACCATAATCTCCAAGCACTCTTTTACTTACTGTAATGTAAGTAAAAGAAGCTTCAACTGGTTGCTGGTTCCAGCAGAGAGTTGAAGGCTCTGCCTCCCAAGCTGCTTCTAGAAACTCTTGGAACAACAAGTGAAGTTGGAACACGGCTGAGAGTTGTTCCTCTTAAATCTCTTTGAAATCCACTGCCAAAGGTGCATGCACAGTTGGTGCATCATAATGTAATGTCTCTGTGGACGGGTCTGTGCAGTCACCTAAACTTGGCAGGCGTGCGAACATCTGCGCGGACCCTCGTGCTCCACAGTCTGATGATAACATTTATGGATCAGAGGGGACCCTAACGGACTTGTGGACGTGGAAAGTAACACCTGTGTAAGCCTGGACTCCGAGAGTGAAGTGTTCTGTTGATATGATACTAAGAGGCCTTTATGATATGATAGAGCCTGGTCATCATGAGGGGGTTTGGATGTGAGGATTTCTAATGCTTTTCACTGTTTAACAGGTAGCCAATGAAGAGGAGCTAACCTGGGAGGATTATCATCCCCCTTTTGAGTCCCTGTTAGTGTTCTCATTTCGGATCAGCAGAAGGCTTTTCGGGGAGCTTTTATGATAATGAATGACAGTTACCCAGCCTTGAAGTAACAAAGACATGAACCAGTTTTCCAGCATCACTCTGAGACAGGATGCTTAGTGATACTGATCAGATGAAAAATGGCAGTCCTACGTATTTGTTTTGGTGTGTTAAAGGATCCTGGTCATTAATGTCTCAGGGTAAAGCCATCCAGAGCAAGTATCTGGTTAGACAGCAATTTTTTCTGAGGTTTTTAGAGCCAGATACCATCAGCTTTGTCCCAGTTTAGAGGTAGAAAATCACAGGTCATCCAGGCCTTTGTGTCCTAAAGACATGTCTGCACTTAATGGATAAATTTAACCCTATCATCTGCCTACCTGTGCTGTTAGTACTCTCATTTTAGATTTGACAAAATCTGTTTTTATGTCTATGAGAAATATTGCTGCTTATTTTTTTAAAGTATCTGCAGACAGCCAAAGGAACCCTGTAATACAGTCAGTAAATAAAAACATGTAGTGATCTTGGTCAGCAGCAGCTGCACCTCCGGCACTGTGCACAGGCAGGTTAATAACACTAAGGTGTGTTGTTGGAGCTCTTTCCCCCATCTTCATCTGTTTTCTACTCAGTCAGTGTGATGTTTGATTCTGGAATGAGCTCGTATTGAACTGTATTGACTCCAGGAAAGCTTTTTCTCTGGTGCCTCTTACCGAAGGTCACATCTGTGCAGGGTGTGGTTGTAAAGTACCACAGGGTGCAGTTCAGGTCTACACACAGGTAAGACTCAAACTGCCAGGTTTTAGTATGCCTCGGTCCTGGAGGCATTATGTTGTCATATGTTAAAAATCTTGCTTACCACTATAGGAGCTGATTTGTTTGCTGGATCTTTTCTAAACTCAGATTTAAGATTAAGGGTGGAGGCATACTGGCTGAGTTCTAGGCGTTGGAGAATTGACTACCTGACAACTAACAGCCTTCTCCTGCTGTGTGGGAATCAGTTGTTTTATGCTGCTGATTGACAGTCTAACACTGTTAGCACTGTTCATATATTTTGCAGTGAAAGGGATTTCTGTCTTTTCAGTGGAAGAGGCTGTGGAGCAGGCTCACCTTGCTCTGTTTTTCAACCAAGGCCAGTGCTGCTGCGCTGGCTCTCGAACTTACGTCCAAGCTGACATCTACGATGAGTTTGTGGAGCGTAGTGTTGAGCGAGCTAAGAGACGAGTGGTGGGAAACCCTTTTGACCTAAAGACTGAGCAGGGACCTCAGGTACAGTCTCTGCTGCTCTCGGTGGCATTACTTTCAGACCTCCTGTGGAGTTTGATGTGCTCTCTCACAAAAACTGATGCCGTTCCTTCTGTGATGATAACCTCTGCAGGTAGATCAGGAGCAGTTCAACAAGATTCTGGGCTACATCAGCAGCGGGAAGAGAGAGGGAGCCAAGCTGATGTGTGGAGGAGGAGTGGCTGCAGACAGGGGGTACTTCATCCAGCCTACAGTGTTTGGAGATGTCCAGGACAGCATGACCATTGCCAGGGAGGAGGTAGGATGGTGTGCATACTTTAATAAACAGAGGAATACACATTTTAGATCTCCTTTTTATGTGGCGGAATTCCAAAACATAAAATGTTACTGACTGAAGCTAATGGTGGCGCAGTTAAGAAGTGCCCAAGGGAAAATTTATGAAATATGAAACGCTGTGACTGTCGAGAGGGATCAGGTATGAACATGCAGGGAACTCATGCCAGCCTCTTTTCAATGTCCTGTGTGTAGCATTCAGTGTCATCCAGCAAGGAGGTTGCAAATAGCAGCTAAGTGAACATCTCTCCAACTGTCCATCCCCTCAAACTGTTACTGAAGCGCTTAAGTAACAGTTAATAACTACGTTTTGTTCAAAATGGGAGGGGCAACAGTACACTAATTTCCAAGTGCAGTTGTCTGCACAGAGCTTTTCAAAAGGTCAACATATCTTTCGGCATACTGAAGTTACCAGTTGCCTGGAAAAATGTATTTTTGTAGCATTGTGTCACAAACATGAGCATTTGAATATTAATGCTAACATTAGGTATTGCGCGGCTAAAACTGGTCCAGAAAAACTCACGCAATGTAGCAGCACAGTTCTATATCTGCACTTGTCATTCTCCGGTCACCAAAGGTTACTCTCAAGGTTCACACATTTGAAGAACACGCGCAGAATGAGTCCACTGCCAGAAGCTGTAAGATCATCATTAGTAACCTTCACTAGTGCTGTCTCTGTGCTATGATGAACACAGAATCCTGACCGGAACTCAGATCCTCTGAACGTGATCACGCAGATGTTCTGCCACAGCTCTTTCAGGAGTTTTTGATTCTTGAAATACCAAATATTGAATTTGGTTTTGAGAATCTTGTAATTCTGCTGGTATTGGTATTTACTACTAAATTGGCGGTATGGTGACAGCCGTAGTTTGTTGTGTTGCAGCTTTATTACACTTGAATAGACTTTCTCTGATTCGTAGATTGTGCCCGCGCTGAATAAAGTTTACAATCTGGAGTTGAAGTGAATCTTTTCTTGCTGTGTTTGTCACAAAGGTTTCTTTGAAGTGTCAGCAGTCTGTAGTTCAGATCCTCACACTAAAGCCTTTTGGATTGATCTAGACTCTGTAATTAAAATGCTAAAAACATAATCTGAAATCAACACAGTTTATTAAAAAATACATTCCTTCCTTGTAATAATGGTACATAAGTTTAACTTGCAACCCCATCGTCACATATCAGATGTTTCCTGGCCCTGAGATCTTCTGCTTTCTTATTGTGGGCTGTTGTTAATGTTGGTTTTTGGTTTTTGTCTGTTTTTTTTATACAACTCATTATGATGACGCGTTCGGGTTCTTTCCTGTCATGGTTTGTGTTGCAGATCTTCGGTCCAGTGATGCAGCTCCTGAAGTTTAAAACGCTTGAGGAGGTCGTGATGCGAGCCAATGATACTAAATATGGTCTTGCAGCTGCTGTGTTTACTAAGGACATTGATAAGGCCAACTATGTGTCCAACGGTCTCCGTGCCGGCACAGTCTGGTGAGAAAGATATTAGTGAAAGCACTAATTTACAAACAGTTCAGTTATCGAAGGCACACACGTGTTTGAGCTGCTGCACGCGGAGTAGAGCCTGTGAAAATAAGGCCTGAGAGCTGGAACCAAACCTGGCCTCGACGTCTTAAAGGAAAACCAAAGAATAATCAAACGCTGTAACTTGGGCATTTGGTGCATATGTGAACATACTGAAGGAGAGCAGCCATGCTTTCTTACATTAATAAATCATACATGCAGCTGCGTGTCACTGAGGTTCTCGTCCTGTGGAGAGACTCAGACTCCTCCACAGCTGAGCTCGGTGTAGAGCCAAGCTCTCCACTCCTGGTCTCGACTGTGGACAGTCATGTTTTGGGAGGTTAAATAAATTCAGCCGTATTTCCAGATATGAGCGCTGCACCATCCACAGTGGCATGGTTGCCATCTCTTCTGATAAGATCAGGTTTTCCACAGAATGCTTTCCATTTATCTGTGACGCTCACATCGGTTGCCGCACAGCTAGCAGCTAAACATGTCATTATTGGTAGGCTTCACACGAGATATGCATCTGTACCTTGTTTATTCATTCAGGTCATTGTTAAAGTGTGTGTGTGTGTGTGTTCCTTTGCAGGGTTAATTGTTATAACATCTTTGGGACTCAGACTCCATTTGGAGGTTACAAGGCTTCAGGTATAGGCAGAGAGCTGGGACAGTACGGCCTGGACAACTACACAGAAGTTAAAACGGTAATTACTGAAAATGTTCCTGCATGTGTGAGCTTGAAACGTCACTCTGACTCAGGACCGTAAGGACTTTGAACAGGTAGTCGGTATGCAGGAGTAGCGCACTGGTGGTTATTGTTCTGAGTATCATCAGCGTTTACATAATCGGACATGCTCTGCTGCTAATGTGTCCTTAACAGATGATTAGAAAGACTGTGAGAGAAAGTCACTGTTAGAGCCTGAGGAGGGGGAGAGAGTCTGTGACTGATATAATGGTGTGCTGGTTTTGTTTCACTTCTGTTACCTGAGAGGAAAGGCTTGAGTTTGAGGACTTTCTTGTCCTTGGATTGAAGAAACTCTGCATGTGTGCCTAAAAGCCTGTCATCCCCTGGATACAGCAGATTAAAAGGAGGGGGTACTTTATTCTCCAGAGTCATAAGACCTGATTACTTGCTGTTTGATTTCACACACTTTACAGTAAGCAACCCGTTTTGTGAATGGTAAGTCACACTGGACTCATTCAGCTTGTTTGACAGAGCAGGGACATAAAACAGGTCAGAAGCAGTAGAAAACTAAAATATACAAGTGTAGCAGCATTATTCCAAATATTTTTTTGTCTACAGATGCCATCATATGCAGTGTGCTGGGAAGGGTTGAAGTTATGAAAAATAGATAATTTTCAAACCTGTGAGGAATAACTTCGGCTCAAAGCGCTGTGTGCAGCCGTGTGCCAGATTCTGCCGCAGAGCTCCGTAATTAAAGCCTGTAGTGCAAAGATTATTACATTGAGATTTGTTAAAATATTGTCAGAGCTGTTTCACTTCCAGAGTAATTATAAAAAATGATTGTATTTAGTCAGTCATTGCTCTAATACGCAAACATTCATGAGACCGCTGCATGCATTTTGTGTCGCCGTATATCTGAACGGCTGATGCACACTGTGACACAGAATCATTCCTCACATGTTGGAGCTCTGTTTTCAGGTGACCATCAAGGTGCCACAGAAGAATTCTTAGATGTGTGCAGTGAGACCAGCCGACAGCCGAGAGGATGCTTCTTTAATCTGCAGCTTTCTGACACACACACACACACACACACACACACCTGTTGAAGTGAGGCAGACGTGACTCTGTGGATCACTTTAAGTAAAAAGTTACCTGCTTAAATATTGATTAAATGCAACAGTGAATAGAGTTTCTAAATGCTCTGGATCATTTGCAATGTTGAGTCAAGAAAATGTCTCCATCACTGCAATTTAATCATATGATTTGATCATATCAGTGCAGTTGTGACTATAAGCTGAAGCCAGTCTCTGAGATTTGTGGCTTTTTTTGGTAATTTTTCATAATAAATTTATTTGAGGCACTCTGCTTTCTCTGTCATCTTAATCCTCCATGTTTGTCTTATAAAATATAACGTGGACAGAAGATTTTCTGCAGGGGTGGGGAGTGAAAATTTAGCACGACAGAATAAACTCAATAATGGTAAATAAAGTGGATCTAGAAAGTAAACACACCCTTGTTAAAATAACAGGTTTCTCTGATGTAAAAAAAAAAAAGACACCACGATAAATCATTTCAAACTTTTTCCACCTTTAATGTGACTTTTAACCTGTATGCGTAGTTTCCAGCTGCACATTCAGGACACTTGAGGAAACGTCGCCGACCCAACCATTAACAAACTGATTGTAGGCCTGGAACTGCTCACTGGTGTAAAAGCTGCGTGCCAACACAAGATGATGGTACATGTCATAGTACTGAATTGGTGGCAACGCTGACACTTCATGGTTCAGCTTTTCCTTATGAGTATGGATCCACACCTGTTACGCCGATTTTCTCATCGTATGTCTTTCTATCCTCCATACTTAATCATGCTACATAGTCTTTCTCTTCTTGCCTTTCCATGATTTTGATCACAAGTCGAATCCGACATCAAAACAGGTTAAAATTCGCGGGGGAGATAAACAGCAGTGTAAACAAGTACAGCTTGCCAACAAAAAAACGTGTCTGTGGGAACTATGTGTAGTTTAACTAAAAAAATTAATCTGTTAGAGGGCAAAATATAAAAAATAAAAAATTTACAATGAGCCGGTTGCATAAATGTGCACACCCTAAAACTAATACTTTGTTGAAGCACCTTTAACTTTAATCCCAGCATTCAGTGTGTTTGGGTGCACACCTGCCATCAGTTAAAGTGACTCTGATTAAAAAATGAAGTTCAGCTGCCCAGAGAACTGACAAAGCATCAAAGATCTTCCAAAGATGTCAGCTCCGGTCATTATGCAAATGTACTCTTTATAAGGTTGGGGAGACCTGCAGTCAGTTAAGACTGAAGAAGTCACTTGGATGAGTGATGAAACGTTTCTCCCACGGAAACTTTACGTCCAGATGAACAGAATCAACTTTGGAAGTAGGCATCTGTATCAATTTCAGAATAAGTACTGCAGGCACACAATATGACCACTTGAGGAAAAAATGAATAAAGTTTTATGGAAAAGAGTAACATTTTTCTGAAATCTTCATTTATTTCACTTCTTTTTGTCTCCCTCATAGAAAACCATGAACTGTTTGACAAGTTTATTATCAGACGCCCAGTGATTCCTTATTGAATGAGGCATGTGCAGCGATATCTAAAAGTATTTTCATATTTTATTCTATTACATAAATTATTTGTGTTGTTATATCTGATTCTGTGTTCTTTTAGCTGCTCATAGATCAATAATTACACAACATGTGTTGATTTGTGAAGATTTTCCTTTTGATCAAAGCTGACTGGTGCATTGTTGCATCAGGACTTGAATTTCTTATGACACTGCATCATAAGCCTCCTACCAAAACAGGGGGCTTCTAGCATTAAATCTGGCATGGCCTCAGAGAAGCTACCATCACAACCTAAACTGCCATGTGAGCCCATAAAGATGGATACTTGACATCTGTGTGGCATTTGGGGGTAACAGGAAAACAAGCAAAAAAGATGTATAACAAATTGAATGTGTTCCATCTCTTTTCATGCTGGAAATTGGCTGTACTGGAGATATAAAGGGACTTTGAACTCTTCTGTTTATATAAAAAATTATAGTAAAAACACAAAAACAATTTAAAGCAAAATTGCCAATAAAAATCTAAATTATGTTTAGTCAGGACTATGTGAGATTTCATTGTGACGGACCTGCTGGAGATACTGATTACTACAACTCACAGCATGATGATAGCATTCACTGGCCAGCATTCATAGACAGATCCTCAGAGATTACTGTGCTGCTGGCACTCCCCAGTGTTGTAATAGATGGGGATGGATGCAAAGCCATGTGACTGAGCTTACATCTCTCACTCCTCTCTGTCTTTTAATATGAGGCCCTAACTTATTTTCCTTTCCTTTCCTTTATTCTAGCTTTTTTCTTGCTCTCTCAGCTGGGTAAATCCCTGCTCTACTAGAGGGAATCATGCAGCAGCATCCTATATTTAGACCCCTGTTTGATCATACAAGTCTCTACACTCTGTGCTGCAGCTCTCAGCTCTCCTCAGTCAATTATAGATTTGGGTACATGTGTTCTGTCATATTTTCTTCTTGATCTGATAGTGGTTGTGAGTGTACCGGTTTCCATTTCCTCTGTTATCTTTAACACATTAGGTGCTGTGGCGCGTTTATACTGAGAAATGTACAGATTTCTGTGAATATTTTTCTCTGTATTATCTCTGTATTAATGAGGCAATATCCTCACAGTTGCTCCAGTGAAACTCAAAATTATCATAATAAGTGAATAAATTAGAAGATTCTTCTGACAAAATGAAATGAAGAGAAGAAAAAAAAATCTTGAAAGTGATTTGCATATTCTCTGCAGTGAAAGTCTTTCCTAAAATTTTTTTGTCTGCTTTTTTAGGTCCATGTCAGCTGACAGTGATGTTTCTATAAACTCATATAATTGACCTTTCATATTTACATATAAAACCTAAATGGACAGGTACTTATACAACACTTATTAACCCTTGTCCTGCCAACTATACAACCAGCTAAACAACCAGCAGTGAAAGACAACACCGGAAGTGGTCAATATATAGATGACCGGCAGTACACGAAACTGATCTGGGACATCAATATATTGATGTCCGGCAGTACTAGGGTTAAGCACTCAAAGCCCTTTAACATTACAGGCCACATTCACATTCATACAGCCCTTTCCTCTATACCTTTAAGAAGTTTTTACCTGCTATGCAAACACTAACTTAAATGCATCAGTATCTTGCCCAAGAACACTTCAGCATGTAGACTCAAGAAGTTGGGATTAAACCACTGATGTTCCAGTTACTAGAAAACCTACATGACATTATCAGCCATGGGCACTACATTAACCAGTTCCTGTGGTATTACATGTTTACCAGGTCACCTGTAGAACAGCAGATGAATGTTTTTGCATGAAGTTGAGAAATATTACGGTACACAACCTGAAGTGAAGAAACACCTTTTCACATGTTAGCTGTTGTATTATAAAAGCAAACGTGATATATCAATATGCCAAGATTTGTGAGCTTTAGCAGTATTGTAATGTCATTAGTGCTGAATAAAACATGAATTGTTGTATAAATCTGTCTCTAGTATTTGTGCTTAGCATATGAGAGGCATGAATGAATCTTTTTTTTCAGATTTCACCAAAAATGTATTGAAGAAGATATGAAATCAAAAATCGAAGTTGCTTAGTTAGAAATAACAACAGCCACAACAACAAAAACAACAACAACAACAACAACAACAACAACAACAATAATAATAATAATCAAGATATTTAATAGGACATGTTATTATCTCAGAGACACAGATACTTTCAGTGTTTCACCATTATGTACAAGGTGCCTTCTGGCATTCAGCAATATTGATTGCTGAGAGATAACACCCCCATTTAGAGACCTAAAAAGTCTGCTTAAAGAGGCTGTAGGGGTAGCAGTGGAGTAAATCACAGGTTTATCGGGCAGGAGACCATAATTTTTGTCCATTTTAGACCTTTGTGTTTTGCACATGGTCTTGCTTTCATTCTTTTTCTTTTTTTCTTTCAATTTTGCGTTTAGTTGCATTTCCATTAGTTTTTTACTTTTTTCACCCACTGGTTTTGTTTAGGCACTAATAACTACCTGCTTATGAAAAGATGATTCTGGAATAAGAACAGCCTGGATCATACCAATGGCCTTTTTCTGTCCATATATCTATCCCACTGTCTATGTATCTGCCTATATATATATGTAAGTTTTTTCTTTGTACAGGCACATACAAACACACGTATACAGACACAACTTCAGTCCTCCAACTCTAATTTGGTTATAAAATATGAAGGTCTCTCTGCAATTAGTTGACGCCATCAGTTAATACTAACTATACATCTATCTGATATGGTGTGATATTTTCCAGAATATAATAAAAATAAAAATATTTGATCTGATAATTCAGGTGAACCTTCTTTTAAGTGACAAAGTACAAAGAAATCCCAGCATTGCCAACTAACACTGTACCCCTTGACCTAATCAACCAATGTAAAATCTAGTGCATGCTATGTCTTATATTTTTGAGTGGTGATTGTCAGTGTGACAGTGTGCTGTGACAGTTCAGAGGAACACATAAGTCACAAAATCTATTGAATGTTGTAGATTATTTAAAAAAAACAACTATAAATTATTATTAATTAATAAAATGATTGTCATAAAGGTGGGCTATCTTCTTCTTCTTCTTCTTCTTTCGGCTGCTCCTGTTAGGGGTCGCCACAGCGGATCATCTGCCTCCATCTCACCCTATCCCTTGCATCCTCTTCCCTCACACCAACCCTCTGCATGTCCTCCTTCACTACATCCATGAATATTCTCTGTGGTCTTCCTCTTCTCCTCCTCATGGTAGCTCCATCTTCAACATCCTTTGTCCAATATATCCACTATCCCTCCTCTGAACATGTCCAAACCATCTCAGCCTTGCCTCTCTGACTTTGTCTCCAAATTTCTCAACATGAGCTGTCCCTCTCATGTATTCATTCCTAATCCTGTCCA
>VUQH01013955.1:0-26501 GCA_015106775.1 Etroplus canarensis
TTTCCATGTTGGTTCTTTGCTGTCCATTGGTGACTCTGGTTCTGGAACCTTGTCTATTCTTTCACACGGACCAAGTGGTTCCCACTGATGATCATCTCTGTGGGTCTCCTGCACATGTTCTTCAACCTCCTCTTTTAAGCATTTGAGATCTCCTTCTTTCTTCCCTTCCAGTATTGATCTTGTGAATCTATAGGGATTTCCGATAAAAGCCGCTCTCTTTTTTGCCCTCTCCCTTCTAGCCTTCCATATTCTTTCAGCTTTCTGCAGGCTGTTTCTTTTCCCTCTCAATATTGATCTTATTTCATTTAGTTCTTCTTTTTCTGTTGCATTAGCTGTTCTATATTGCTTTGTCACTTTATTTATTTCCTCTCTTAGCTTCTTAATTTCTTGCTGCTGTCTGTTATTCCTTCTTGGTAAGTTCTCTCTGTCTTTTTTCTCATTGGTTCCAAATCTTTCATGCCCTACTGTGTATACCAGTGTCGCTAAAGTTGTCAACTTTCTTCCTACATCTCCTTTTAACACACCTTCCAAAATCTCATCCATGTCGTTATCAAAGGCTTCCCATTGTTTATCGCTGGAAGTTGTATGCTTGCGTTTGTTTGAGGATCAATGATATTCTCAGGTTCCTCCCCTTTGTTGGTCTGTACTGCCTCAGGAGGTAATGTAATTATTCATTCTGAATTACTAGACAGTACAAATAGACCATCTAACCAACTGGGTTACTTTTGAGAATAATATTGTAATGCGGTGGCTCTCAAAGTTTTTTGGCACGCTCCACTTCAGAAGCCAATAAAAGTTTGTGCCCTCACACTCCAGAATTTTATCAATTTCTAACAATAAAAAAGGATCCTTGTTGAATTTTGCTCAAATAAAGGTGCATATTATCAGCAAAATAGCATCAGCAACTGTTTCCTTGTTTTTTTACATATAGAAACCTTATCCATTCACTTTACTTTGGATTAGTATTTTTTAATTGGTTGCCTGCGCACACCCTACAGTTCGAGAGCCACTGATCTAATGTGTACCTAACTGTGCTACAGCACCCCTTGTTGCAAAAGGCAGACATCACAGCACCCCCTGCCAAGTGCAAAAAGTGGCTAAATAAATGTGCTAAAACACTTTAAACACTATTCCTCTGGTTATGTATACATTATAATTAATTATAAAAATTATAAATAAATAATTTATAATTTCTATAAGAAATTTGTGATTTAGGAAGTCATGATAAATAACAATAAAAATACTGAAAAATGTTTTTTTCTTTAAATAACACCAAGCATTATGGTCAAATGACATCACATAGTCTAGTGACCAGTGAGTGATTAAAAACATGGTTATAGTCCACCATCACGCGTGAGAAACTCTCAGACTTGTCCCTGATGAATGTCCTCACAGACATTTTTGAAAACGTTGGACGCCAGCGCTTCTCATAAGAAAAATTATGCCTAAACCTCTGAGCACCACAAATGGGGCGGCAGTGGCTCAGTCTGTTGATGACTGGTTGGGAACCAGAGGCTGCTGAACGGCGCTGGTTTGAAACTTGCCTGTGGTGGTTGGAGGTCAAAAATTCAGGCTCCACCAAGGACTCCAGAGTCCTGGAGAGGAGTCAGTTCATCTTGAGTACTGCCAAGGTGCCCTTGAGCAAGGCACCCAGCCCCCACAGTGCTCCTTGGTACTTGTAATAGGCTGCCTTGTTTCTCTCACATCTCACCACTGCATGTCACTAGCTCTGCATCTGTATGTTAAAAAAAGTGTGTGTATAACTACAGGAGTGTTGAGATGTGGTTGCAATTTCCCCATTAGGAGATCAATACAGTATATATCATATCATCATATGATATATAGTGGAGCACCCACATGATGTAAAGCTTTGGCTTATTGTGAGCTTAACAGTTAAACATCATCATTAAACAGTAATTTCATACTAATATCTTTGCTGCAAAATGGTATTTCATTAAACTGTATGCTGCACAAATTGGTCTTTTGGGCCAGTACAACACTGCACAAATTTGTTAGTTGCCATTTGTGCATAAATAAGCTTATTGTGTGTTCTTGACTGCCTCCATCTCACCCTATCCCTTGCTTCCTCTTCCCTCACACCAACCCTCTGCATGTCCTCCTTCACTACATCCATGAATCTTCTGTGTGGTCTTCCTCTTCTCCTCCTGCCTGGCAGCTCCATCCTCAACATCCTTTGTCCAATATATCCACTATCCCTCCTCTGCACATGTCCAAACCATCTTAGCCTCGCTTCTCTGACTTTATCTCCAAACTTTTCAACTTGCACTGTCCCTCTGATGTACTCATTTCTAATCTGGTCACTCCCAGTGAAAATCTCAACATCTTCAATTCTGCCAACTCCAGCTCTGCCTCCTGTCTTTTTGTCAGTGCCACTGTCTCCATACCATATATCATAGCAGGCCTCACTACCATCTTGTAAACCTTCCCTTTCAATCTTGCTGCTATCCTTCTGTCACAAAGCACCCCTGACACTCGTCTCCACCCACTCCACCCTGCCTGCATGCTCTTCTTTACCTCTCTTATGTTCTGTCCGTTGTTTTGGATGGTTGATCCCAAGTATTTAAGCTCATCCACCTTCACTACCTCTATTTCTTGCATCTTCACTGTTCCACCTGCCTCCCTCTCATTCATGCAGTGCCTTTGGACATTTAACTTATTTTGCACAGTAATAATCTCTTGGCAAATTAGGCAAACACAACTGTTTCTGTTTTCAGTGAAAAATATTGCAATTCCCATCACTCCTGGAAACACATCCCTCACTATCTACGTTTCTCTCCTGAGAACTTCTGATCCAGATCACATGTTGCTGTCACTATAAAATGAAAAGAGAAATTACATTTCGTATAATTTATGAATTCTGCTTGACAGTAGTGATGGGCCATAAGTAGATTCTTTTAAGACAGTAGCCAAGGGCCGAATAAAATTTGACCTTGCCGGATTTTGGACATGTCTGGTCTAAAGGAACCTCATAGTTGCAAGGCTAGCATATTCTTGTTTCATGATGAATTTGTTCACCTGTATGTGCACCTGACATATGCAGTTGTGCTGTGTCTTTGCTGTTAAAGTATTGTGCATAATCCTTTTTTCTTTTTTAATTCATGGCTGTGTGGACCAGTTCAGCTTTAGCAGTTTATTCTTGTCTACTGTCTGCTGTCTGCAGAGGGGTAGCAGCAAGAAAAGATACTCTAATTCATTTCATTTTACAATTTGTATTAAGTATACTCTACAACCTATCCCCTCACACACACATGCGCACCCACACACTTGGGGCTCATTTACATTGGTAGCACCTTGTCAGCACTTGGGGGGCTATGGAAAGGTCATCTACATGTTGTAGCTTTACTGTCACCAGGGGGCAATGCCACAAATAACTAGTCAGTGGGGTGCTCTTGTTTGCCATTGTTGGTCCTTTATCCAGACACAGCACAGACCGAAGTTATAACATATAAAGAGCAAAAGTGAAACTGAGTGTTTAAAACAATGTAAAGTATCCACTGTAGCCACTCTCTGTGCTTTTTGTGCCAAATTTTTAATCTCTGTTCTTTTTTGGGCTTCTACCACTACATTTGAGAACTCTGCCATTGCTCCCTTCCTGTCTCAGACTACTTTTCAACCAATTATGCATTGAGCTATGCATAGTTGGCTTTTTGGAGGATTGCACATCTGCACATATGCATTCTTCTCTGCCTTGGCTCCTCTTAGGCAAATACCAACACATGCACAGGAGTAACAATCACGCATCCGGCCCCCCAAACAGCTATGTTTCGATTGAGGGCTGAGCCCCCCTAAATATCTGATCCTAGAATCGCCCCTGGCCCCGATAACGCTTCTTTTCCCACATTATCTAAGCGATCTTGTGCTGAAATGTATCTACCAAACAATGATACGTTTATATAAATATGGATTTCTGGGGGGGGGGATTTATTTCAAAGTATTTGTCTTAGTAAGAAGAGGTCTCTTGATAGCAGATCAGACGGGGGAGATGCTGCGGCGGCGGTGATGAGGTTGAACGCGATAGAGGGACGCTGTTTCAGCACTCTCTCTCTCTGTATGTGTGGCACTCACATTTTTGAGGAAGTCAACAGACTAACGAAAATGGGCGATACGTGTACGGCGGTGCTTCGTGGCTTTTTCCTCCCGTACAGACGATGAGACATGGGATCTCCTTCGTGTCAGCGTTCGTGGGGATGGATCGTCGTTTCTGCACCGAAACCAGGGACGCGATGCTAGCTCGCTAGCTTGAGCTTTAATGCTTTTTTCTCCGACAGAAAACGTTTCAGTGGAGATAATACTTTGGAGTCCCGTCGCTTCGAGTTTTTTTTATTATTACTAACTAGATAAACGCCAACTCAGACGGTCAACTTTAGTTTTCAGCGTCAAGCTACATTAGTTAGCCGACTTTGGAAGTAGCGCTTAGCTACCGCTATCCAAAACTAGTTAAGCTAATTAACATAACGGTTAAAAATTACGGTCGGAGTAATTACACCGTTTTAATGACGGCTATAACCGTCTGAGATTTTTTGGATCGCCGTGACTGTTAATGATGCTAAAATATTTGCATGTATTTGGTTTTTCAAATGCGCTTCACACCGGTAGCTCTTCAGTTTGGCCATCTTCCGTTTTGATGTCGGACCACATTTCTTTTTATATTTGCAATAAGGTGTTGTAACATGTAACGTTTAGCGCTGATCTTCGTGATATAACTTGATTATAAACTTTACTACCTCGCTGGAAGGGACTGAGAAAGGAGACTGAACTCAATCACTTTCCACTCATTCCAGCTCCGTTTTGTTTCAGACGTGTAACATATGGCAGGAGTGTTGGAACGGTGAACGCTCCAGTATTTTTCTCCCCACAGCAGCCAAATGAAGTGTAGCTCTTAACTGCCAGATATGCGTCTCTCCTCGTTTTTGGCCCTGTTCAGGCCTGCGTTACCCCTCATCCTGGGGCTGTCTCTGGGATGCAGTCTCAGCCTTTTGATGGTGTCCTGGACCCAAGGAGACACGGATGACTCCTGTGGAGATGAGCTGGGCAATGGCAGGCTCTTCATTGGCAGGGGAGAGGCCCATGGGGACTCTAGAGATGGAGCTGGAGAGGAAGACTTCCAGCCACACATAGTACCCTATCACAAAGACCCAAACAAGCCACACAAGAAGGTCCTCAGGTAAGTGTACCTTAAAGAAAGCATCGCACTAAGGCATGCTCTGCTTTATTTGCTTTAAGAAACTGGAGACAATTTGAACCCAGAAGATTTGCATTCAGTTAATTCTCTATTTAATAGTCTTACATTTAATTCTCCCCAGCAGTAGTCTCATTGCACCGAGGGGGCACATAGTGTAGATTAGAGATTATGTGTCAAATCCCTTCAAAAGACCCACTGATTAAAAGAAAAAGCTCTCATCCCCCTTTTCCCTTTTCTTTCATCTATTTTTATTTATTTAACAGGGACAGTGCACATTAATGGACATCGGTTTAGATGTACAAGATGCAATTGTGCCCGATTTTTAGCAAAACTGCTTATTTATGTCTGTAGTCACTGGGCAGGTCACACATAAACTACACTCACTGGCACACCCTTCTCTGTTGTTCATGGCATAGATTCAGTGAGGTGCTGGGAAATATTCTTCAGAGATTTTATTCCATATTGAGATGATAGCATCACACAGTTGTGTGAACGTGAATCTCCTGTTCCACTACATCCCGAAGGTGCTCTATTGGATTGAGATCTGCTGACTGTGAAGGCAGTTTGAGTACAGTCAACTCATTTTCATGTTCAAGAAACCAGTTTGAGATGATTTAAAATTTGTGACATGAAACATTAGCAAGCTGGAGGCAGCCATCAGAAGATGGATACATTGTGGTCATAAAGGGATGGACATGATCAGCAATAATACTCATTTAGGCTGTGGTGTTTAAACAATGCTCAGTTGGTACTAAGAGGCCTAAAATGTGCCATAAAAATATCCCTCATACCATTACACCACTATAACTGCAGCAGAAATCAAGACTCACCAGAGAAGGTTACATTTTCCCAGTCTTATGTTGTCTTATTGTTGATTGTTGTGCTGGAAAATCCCAGTAGATAGGCAGTTTGTGAAATACTCAGACCTTCCCATCTGGCACTAACAACCATGCCATGTTCAAAGTCACTTAAATCACATTTTGTCCCCATTCTGATGCCCACATTGAACTTCAGCAGGTTGTCTTGCTTAAATGCATTGAGTTGTGTCTTTTGCATGTGTAAAGATTACTGGGTTATCTGCATACAGTTGATTATTGTCATTTTTGTATACATTAGCAAAATAATATAAAGTACAAATAAATGTGTGTCAAGCTGATTTGGACTCCTGCAGAGTTGCATCAGTACATACAAATTCTTTGCTGTAGGGCATATATAATTTAAATCACAGAAAATCTAATTGAGAAAAAGGAAAAAGTCTCACTTTAGATAAAATAAGTCCTTCAATCCATCAATCATCCATTTTTTTCCACTTATTCAAGTCAGGTTCACAGGAGGCTGTCACATAATGAGAGGCAGGGTACACCCTGGACAGGTTGCCAGTCTGTCACAGAGCTCAAAACTTAATATCAAAAATCTTATTTAAGTCTAAAAAGATTTTACCAACACAAGCACTGCTGTCCGATTAATCTCCTATTTGAAAGCCACTTAGAATCATTCATGTTTTAAGACATTGGAGTGTTCTTTTAATGAGAACTTCTTCATTCTTATAAGAAGGTATCGCCTATGTGGCAGTTTTATCTGCTTTGATATTCTTGTTGTTCGCCCTAATTTCTCCCTCTTTGCCCTCTTTTCTCAGAACTCGATACATCCACACTGAACTGGGCATCAGAGAGCGACTCCTGGTGGGCGTTCTCACCTCTCGGGCCACCCTCAACACGCTGGCTGTGGCGGTGAACCGCACAGTTGCCCACCACTTCCACCGTACCTTTTTCTTCACAGGCCTACGAAGCCCCAAGGTGCCTCATGGCATGACCGTGGTGACCCACGGTGACGACCGCCCGGTGTGGCTGATGTACGAGACAGTGCGCCACCTCCACCAGCACTACGGCTCAGAATATGACTGGTTCCTCTTAGCCCAGGATGACACGTACATGCAGGCAGATCGGCTGTCAGAGCTGGTGGGTCATCTTAGTGCAGGTCAGGACCTATATATGGGCAGGGCAGAGGAGTTCATTGGTGGTGAGGAAAAAGCACGTTATTGCCATGGAGGCTATGGCTACCTGCTGTCCCGCAGTCTGCTGGCCCGTCTGCAGCCTCATCTTGACACCTGCCGCAATGACATCCTCAGCGTGAGACCTGATGAATGGCTGGGCCGCTGCATTATCGACTACCTGGGTTTGAGCTGTGTGGAAGTGCACCAGGTAAAAATGCAGACTAATGCATGAATGCCAGTAGAAGTATTCATGGAGATGCATAGTCCACTGTAGTAATATTTTTTGCGCCTGTTTATGACTCACAGGAGTTGACCTATCATTACTTTGAGCTTGGGAAAAATGCAGACCCGGAGCGTGAAGATAGCACACAGTTTAAAAATGCCTTCACTGTTCATCCTGTGTCCGACCCAAATCTCATGTACCGGCTGCACAAACGCTTCAGCCAGATTGAGCTAGAATGGACTTACCTGCAGATCCAGCAGCTGCAGGTTTGTAATACAGTTTTTTTTCACACCTGTAAACATGTCTTTCGCATGACTCAGGACTTCTTTGTATACAGTTTGTTCTCCTCAGCACCACACGCACTTCAGGACCCAAGGTAGAAATTCCTGACTGTTGCAATATTTATACATTCCAGAAAAACAAGAAAAGGGGATGTGATGTTTTGCTGAATGTGAGCTGCCTGAAAAACCTCATTATGTAATTAAAGTAGCTGCCAATTGTGGTTCATTATAGTTGTTTTGACTTGACATTAAATATAGCTTACACCACCACAGTGCTATAAAATATGTCATGTCTTTATTAGACACGGTTCCTTTCTGACTAATGTTTGTAAGTTGAGGTTAAAGCTGCAGCAACACTTGTATTACATAGAATAGTTTTATTGTCTGACACAAATTAGTTTGTGGCCTTTGTCATGACCATCATAATACATTCTACAGACAACATTGCTGATCAAATAGAAAAAAATCAAAACAACTATTCATATATGTCCAATATATGTGTACACCAGCAAGTGTGGCCCCGTAGTGTAGTGGTTTACACATTCCCCTTACAAGCAAAAGGTCCCTGGTTCGATCCCACGTGGGGACACCAAGCCCCTCTCATTATGGAGGATTGTATCAGGAGGGGCATCCAGTGTAAAAACTCTGCCAAATTACCGATGCAGATTAATCTGCTGTGGTGACCCCTTGAGGAAAATTCAAGCAGCCAAAGGTACATATGTGTGGCAAAAAAAGCACATGTGGTTTAAAGCCAATCATTATTTAATGGAAAACTTGGGTGGCACCTTATTTGGTTCATAAACTGGAGAAGTGCAGCTTAGGGGTGGTGTTTAAGTTTTGCCCAATGTAGTGTCATGCAGATCCACTACTAGACTACTATGTTCAAATACTCCAAAAATTCCCCTCTATGTCTTTTCCTAATGACTTTACTATAACCTCGTAGGAAAATGTCACAAATCCAAGGAAATTGTGAAGGAGAACTCCTAAGGACATCTGAGTGCACTTACAGAAGTCTCCTCAGTAATGAAATAATTGATGTTGTTGACTGGGTTCTGGTGTGTTGACAGTACTAAAAGCTCATCTTAGATACTTTGCCTGAAGAGTTCTTACCATGTTGTTACATGCAGGTCATTTAAATGAGAACCACATTTTAGTTGATCATCCTGTTTACTCGTCTTCTTGTTCTACTGGAGCGATAAGCCTGCCGTCATTAAGGTTTTCTGTGAAGTCAAATAAATTCACGATCATCCTAAAGGTTGAAAATACAGGAACGGACAGAACTAATACAGACTGAGTTATTGTAAACCTTACATTCATGTAAATTCATGTTCATTTTAATGTTAGCTCATAATATTTATTTATATAGCATTGTTACTATATAAATTTTCTTCATGTAAGAAAAAAAATTAATATAAAGTAGACAGCAGCATAATGTTAATAGTTCCTCTGTGGGTTTAACAGTCTGTTGTTGGAGCTTTTAAACATATTTAAGTAATTTCCCCCCAGGGATTAATAACATTTTCTGATTCTGATTCTGATATCAGTAGGTTTTGGCATAAAATGGAAAACACACTGTTATCTAACACTTAAATGATCTATGTCACTTGTCAGTTATGTTAATAATGATGATAAATCACTATAAATTTCTTTCATGAAGGATGGTCCAGTGTATTCTCTGTTAAAGGAGGTAGTAAAGGAAGCACTGAAGTAGGACTGCAGCCATTCATCTGGTGACTCGAATAATTCGATTACAAAACGCTGAACTGTGGAACTATCTTGCGCAGTTGCACAATGCACTGCTGTACATTAAGCCAGTAAACATACTCGGACACATGCAGATCAGTCTGTAAAAATGATTGATACTAAGCTCTCACAGCAGGATGACGGTGGTCTGAAATTTATTTGGGCTACTGTTCTGCTGTAACAAGCAGACAGCTCAAAATCAAGTTTTAATTAAAACACAATCCAAAGTGTTTTACTCATTCACTACTATCTGAATGAATGCCAGTGCAACTCTGCAGTCACTGCCCTGTGTGCAGTGGTACTCGTCTTGGTTGTGTTTTCATGCTGTCACCACCATGTGTTGCAGCTGTCCATCCGTGTAGCAGATGTGATCGCTTGCGAACACTTTGGAATGTCTCATTAAAATGCAATCCCAATAGTTATCAGACATAAAGAGAAAACTCTAGCTCTTATTTTTCCTTTTCCACAGTGTTTTCTGATCTTTGCTTGTTATAGCAGAGTAGCTATAATTTTCAGAGCAGCTGCCAGCCCACAGCGATTGCTTTCTAACAAGTAGTGATGTGACTGAGTAGGATCAGCACGTGTCTGTTCAATGTGTTTACTGGCTTAAAGCACAGCACCGCATAGCATAACTGTCTGAGGTGAGTTCATGGTTCAGCGTTTTGTTAACAAATTATTTGAGTTACTCAACGAATTGTTGCAACCCTAGATTGAGACACTTTTCATTTGTATTCAGAGAATTTGACCTGCTGTTGTTACAGCTGCCATGCGAATACTGCTAGTGTCACTTCCCTCAGTTAGAAACCTTCCTAAGAGAAACTGACTATTCAAATGCAGACTAAAACTTATCGTTGTTAGTGTCTCATTGGTGGATATGTATGTTGGATGTCTATGATTAGTTGTTTTCTTCTGATCTAAACCTCTCCAATTTAAAATGTTTTCTGTAACATGTTTTATGGCCACCTTGATCAGGGTGTTTTTTTTTAAGTATTGCTGGAGCATTAACAGCTTCAGACTTAAATGCTCTTCTCCTGCACCTTGGAGGTTGTGAAGTTGTGCCAGAAACCTCTACTCTGTTTCAAATTTTCAGATGCAGATCAACAACCTGAGTGACCTGACACCTGAGGGTAAGGCTGGAGTCACGTGGCCTATAGGAATCAACCCACCCTTCAAACCCAGGACCCGTTTTGAGGTCATAAACTGGGAGTACTTTACAGAAGAGCACATTTACTCCTGTGTTGACAGCTCCCCTAAGTGTGAGTTGAGAGGGGCTGACCGTGCTGACGTAAGCGCAATTTTAGAGATTGCAGTTGAGCGTCTCAATGAGCGCTACCAGCCACAGTTACGCTTTCGAAAGAGGCGTCTGCTTAATGGGTACCGGCGCTTTGATCCCACTCGTGGTATGGAATATATGCTGGACCTTGCACTGGAGGCCTACACCCAGAAAGGCCACAGCCAGGTTATTGCCAAACGAGTTAACCTACTGCGGCCTCTGAGTGCAGTTGAGATTATCCCCATGCCTTATGTGACGGAGGCGACACGGGTGCAGGTCATCCTGCCTGTCACTGCCCAGGATCAGGATTATGTCGGGAACTTCCTCGATATGTATGTGATGAATACTCTGGACACCCATGACAATGTTTTACTCACGTTCTTGTTCATCTATGACCCCTTTGATGCACAGCGAGTCAGCCAGACGGACGTGTTTGCAGGCATCAAGGCTATGATTGGAGAAGTGGAGAAACGCTACGGAGACGTGAAGATCCCCTGGATCAGCGTTAAGACCGAAGTGCCCTCACAGGTCAAGCTGATGGACATCATCTCCAAGAAGCACCCAGTGGACACGCTGTTTTTCCTGGCCAGTGTTTGGACAGAGGTTAATGCTGACTTTCTGAACCGCTGCAGAATGAATGCCATCAGCAACTGGCAAGTCTTCTTCCCTATCCACTTCCAAGAGTACAACCCTGCTGTCCTCTACCGCGACCAGCAGCCCTCTGCTGCCTCCTCCTCTGCTTCGGAGTCACTGCGAGACGGCCACTTTGACCGCCACGTCTTTGAAGAGGCTTGCTTTTACAACGCTGACTACATGACTGCACGGACTAAGATGGCTGCTGACATCCTGGACAACGAGGAGCTCCTGGAAAGCATGGACGTGTATGACATCTTTGTCCGCTACTCAGGCCTGCACGTGTTCAGAGCCGTAGAGCCGGCGCTGATCCAGAAATATGTGCGGCGAATGTGCAACCCGCGGTTCAGTGAGGACATCTACCACCGCTGTGTTCTCAGCAACCTGGAGGGTCTGGGGTCACGCTCACATCTAGCAATGGCTCTGTTTGAGCAAGAGCAGGCCAACAGCACATAGAGGCTTGGACTAACAGACACTGGAGCAGATTTTTTAATGTGGTACTTCTTAGATTGACATACTGAAAATTTCACCCCTGCAAAGGGTGGAAAGAGGTCAGGATCATCCAAGAAACAGGGATCAAAAGACACTTCAGCAGTTCTATCCTGCAGCTGACAATAAAAGCTCTGACTTAAGAGTCTGTGACTTTAAATCTGTCTTGTCTAGACTTGATGAATTATGAGTCATGGAGGTGTCACTTTGCACAACTCCCTGAATGAACAAACTGAGGAGCTGTTACTTGTATTCCTGCCAAGCAACAATATTTATAGTTTCTTTTTTAAAAAATACATAAGGTTGTGTATTGAAGTAATAAATGAACTAAAGCCTTCATTGTTACAAATGAATAAGAAACAAACTTGAGCCATAAGTCTTCCTTTTGTGAGGATGTTTTAAGTAATACTGAAACAAGCTGCCTTTTCTTTAAGATATGTTCTCTTTAAGAAGTATTAAAGAGTGATATTTCTGCTCAGTTTGTTCTTCATTCATAAAGTTCATTGTGAGTTAAAACAAGTTTCTTTCAGTCTCATTAGACAAAAGGAAACTGTTTATAGTATCTGTATGTGGTGGGCTTGAACAGCTATTCCTGGAGGTATCTGTTATCTGCTTGGCAGAGCTGAAGAAAAGGCAATATGGCAGAAAAGATTTTGTGGTCAGTAAAGATGTGTGCTCATATTCACAATAATGCATCTTGTAGTTTTCGCCGTTTGCCTAAAAGCTTTACTGCAGAGAGTCCGGAGGCAGTGAACAGTTTGTTCCAAAGCTGCCCACCCCGCCTCATCTCCTCGCATTAAATCAGTAAATCTCCACCCCTGCCCGGGCCTCCCTGAGTTTTGGCAGATATTCTGTACGCACATGTCTTCAGGGAGGGAAGTGAACTCAGTGCCCAGAGGGAGGGTTGGGTCTGCCTTGCCAAGGGTTCGCCGTGGCATAGGTGGTTAACCCTTACATCGAGGTGGTTAAACAGGCTGAATGGCTTACTTCACACACCTTTCTCCTAACCTTGCTCCATGTGAGGGTTGTCGGCTCAGGAGAATAGCGGAGCAGACGAGTGAAAGAAGCTCTTTCTGAGGTGGGAGCGGAGCTTTGGAAGGGCCTCCACCTGCTTCCTTGTGGTGAGGTCATCGAACAATAAAATGCCTGTCTGCCACCCCTGAGGAACGTCTGGCTCATGGAAGAAATGAAACCCACCAATAAGTAAGAACACAAATCAAGAGTGTGCTTTTTTTAGTGTGGCAGGGCCATGCAATCATTTCCTTTATTCTGCAGCTAATAGAGAAATCATTAATTCAAAGCCTTAATTTGATGATGGGCAAAATTACAGAGCTCATTTATGGGATCCCTGTGACTCATTTTAATGTTTTGAATACAGGGGCCAGCCTGATATTCAGGAAGCAAGTTTTTCAACTTAAAATTGATTTCTTTCAGCTCTGTGGTGCTTTTCATCCGTCACGATTGTTTTCGGTTTTAGAGATATCGACTGCAGAGGTGTCTGCCTTCTCTTGAATATTATGGAATTTGATGGCACTCACCTGGAGGTGCTCAAAGGGCCCAAAATTACATTTGAAAGTCTCTTTTCAGAAATCATCACTGCAAAAAAATCTGCAAACACAGTTATGGGCAGTTTCTTGTAAAAAGTAGTGCAGGGCAGTTAGTCACATTTTAATGCCCAGTACAATATTGGGTTTTACTAATTATTCAAACGAGATTATGATGATTGTGCAGTGTTTTGTTTTGCAATAATGCTCTCCTTTCGCCTTTCAGCACATCTTTTTCCTTTATTATGCACCGCAAAGGCCAGATTAATTTGTCAGGCTGTTGCAGGGTTACTTAAGTTGATTAGTATTAGTGTACTTTTAATTTTAATAGTAATTAAAAGCTCAAGGAGAATCCACTTAATTAAAATACAAGTTTTTACCTTTTTTTGAAAAGATAGGTAAAACATTTTTTCCAAAGTTTGTGTAATCGTGTTAAATAATAATCTCAATACTGATCAAAATAATTTTGATTATTCATTCACACTGTCAAGAGCTGGAGAATATAAAGTGAGTGAGAGATAGGCTTCACTTTTACTAAACCTCTCTGTCTCTAGCTTTCTTGTTTATTTGATTGGGTATAAATTGGAATATTTTGCATAATTTAATAGTCTTAGTCAAATTACTATGAATTATAATACAGTGATTGTTTTGAAATTATAAGCTTTGATCTGTTTGAATGCTGTTCAGCAGTAATTTGATTTTATACCAAATTTGGCTATAATAATGAGCAAATGAATGATATTTTGTTCATTCCTGGAGAAATTAGGATTGATGAATAATTATTAAATCATGTTTTTAAGTACACTTTCCTTTAGATCATTCCAAAACTACTTATCCTTCACAGCAATCCACAGAAAGAAACTGGTCATAGTAAAGTTTTTGAATTGTTTGTGTAAATAAATAGGTTGATGACTTCTGAGATATCGCTGCTGAGATCAAGCAAACTTTGGCACCTTGTGGCAAGTGCCGACTTATTCCATTATATTCAGGAGAAGGAAGACAAGAAGTGTGTGACTCTCTCACCTGCAATCCAGATGGATAAATGACTCTACAGGCCAGAGGAAAATGTGCATACTTTGTGGTGAAGACTTTTTAACATATAATAGTACTATGGTTAATTTAAGTCATTTTTAAACCATTATTACACAGGTTTCAGATTAAACAATAAATATTGTGGTGCTTAATAACAATACAATCAAATTAGCATTTATCCTCCAGATAAAATTTTAACAAAACTGAAAACTATCTTAGGGTTTCAGGACTTCATAATATGATCCAGCTGTCCTTTGTGTTAAGGCAGAAGTAATTTACTAATGAGATTAGAAGAAGGTGGCACTTTTGTTTTCTCCATTTTTCCCTTGCAGCTAATTAACCCACATGTACGAACCCTCCCATTTATCCAGGCTTGGGACCAGCACTAGGAGTACAGTACACTGGCTCTTGAGCCCCAGTATTGGGACCGGCGTTTCCTCCCAGAATCAAAGTGGGGACCTTTTGTGTGTGAGGCGAACGTGTAAACCACCACACTATTGTTATTGTGAAACACTGTAGAGGACCTTCTTCTTCTTGTGGGGAAGAAAACGGCTATGTACCCTCCCCCTCTGTTTCCTTCCTCTTTCCTTTGTTCTCCCTCTCCTCCCTTGATCATCTTCTCTCTCTTTCTCAGGTGGGCCAGGTGGAGTAATTGACGATTGCCCTGCCCCTTTTTAATGGAGGCTGGGAAAACTTATCTCTCAGAACAAGCAGCTCTCCAGCAGATCAAATCCTTCTTTTGCCAGACCTCCAGACCTTTAGTCTACCAGTTTCTGTTGAAAAACAAATACTTTTGCTGGCCTTTTATATACTGTGGTCACTGAAATAAACCGAACCTCTATGATTTTTTTTCCTGGTTTTGGCCACAAAAAAAAGAAGAAATGCCAATGAGGCAACATGAGTCTCCCAGATAACATTCCATCACTTCAAGATAAACTGTAGTATTGATATGTGATAATTCAAGCTTTATTAAGAACCTAATCGCACCGCCCTAGCCTTTTAAGAGTATGAAATTTGAATTTTAAAAAAATATTCTGGCATTTGTTTGACTATGTATTGAAAATTAGAAGTATTTCTAGATCTTGATAAATTGAATCATAAAGGGTAAGATTATATATTTATTCCAAAAATACTGACAAATGCATTTAGAAACACATATTGTAGAAATTACAATTAATAGAGGACTTATTGAATGTAAACACCCACCACTACGTACCCCTTTTGAATAAGAAAATGTTCATAGTATGAGGGTAACATTTTTCACAGCTTAACCTTCTTTTGGCTGCTCCCTGTAGAGGGCGCCACAGCAGCTCATCTCCCTCCACATCACCCTATCCCTTGGATCGTCTTCTGTCACTCAGACCCCACTGCATGTCCTCCTTCACTACACCAATCAACCTTCTTGGTGGTCTTCCTCTTGTCCTCCTACCTAGCAGCCCCATTTCAACAACCTTTTTCTTGTATATGCACTATCCCTCCTCTGCACACGTCCAAGCAATCGCAACCATTCTTCTCCAAACCACTCATCCTGAGCGGTCCCTGTGATGTACTCATTTCTAATCCTGTCCATCCTGCTCACTCCCAGTGAAAATCTCAGCATCTTCAATTCTGCCACCTGGAGCTCCACCTCCTGTCTTTTTGTCCAGTGCCATTGTCTCCAAACCATATCATAGGAGCTCTCTTTATTGTGTTGTAGACCTTTGCTTTCTTTTTACTTGTATTTCTTTACATTAAAAGAAAGTTTAAAATGCACTTGTTTTACTGGTCCGACCCACTTGAGATCTGAGCAACTGTATTTGCCCTGTGAATTAAAGTGAGTTTGACACCCCTGATCTAAATCATTTAGAAGGGATGTATCTTTAAGAAGCCCAGTTTAGTTTAATATTAGTATGTAAATTTTTGCAGCAAAGCACTAAAGAATCTGATCACATCATGCATCTACAGAGGGAATCAGTCATTTTGGATGCACATGTAATGAGTTACACCTTTACATATGAAGCATGGTGGTGCAGTGGTGGCTTCGCAGCAAGAAGGCTGTGAGTTTAAAACTCATGGTCAGCTGGGGTATAAGTGTGAATGTAAGCATTATGGTTTTCCCTCCTCCTTTGACTAAACAGTTAATATGGATGGATGATATTCTATCATGAATGTACCTTCAGAGGCAGGCTCCCTTGTATTCTCCCCATGGCAGATTAATCCGTATTGGTAATTTTGCAGAGGTTTTACGCCAGATGCCCAGCCTGACGCAACCCAACATGGCGAAAGGGGTTTGCATCCCCACCTGGAATCAAACCAGGGACCTTACGTTTGTAAGGAGAATGTGTAAACATACACTACAGGGACACCAGATGATGTTCTGTCATAAAATAAAAGACACAATCGATATCATGGCATTTACAAACTTTGGCAAGCGCTTCTTTATTTACATCCAGGCTGTCTCCTAGTGTCACAGCTGTTTTCCCTTTTTCTCATTTTTCTGTAATCAAACAAGTGTTGCTCCTTACAGATATACAGTATCATGTATACTATAATCTTCCTGTCGGTGACCCTCTGACAACAGTGTAAACAGAGAGAAAGAGCAGCTCCCGCTCTTCAGAAACACATGCAAGGATCGACACAGACATGTCAACAGTACGCGAGGGTTTAGTGACAGAAGACACAGTAGTTTGACACTTTATCAGATGTTCTGATATCGTGCTGCTCAAAGCCGAGGAGCTGCAGCTTGTAGTTTCCTCCACAAGAGGGTGCTAGTGAACAACAATGTGAAGGCCCTGGCCATACAAAGGAAAAATCACTGGGTCAGACACAGGACCGAGATACTACCTACAACTACTGTTTCTCCTCTAAAGAGTGCAGTTAATATAACTTAGTCCTAGTAACAAAAACACAGCTCAGAAAAATCACACCTACAGTTA
Source organism: Etroplus canarensis (assembly GCA_015106775.1). Lineage (NCBI taxonomy): Eukaryota > Metazoa > Chordata > Actinopteri > Cichliformes > Cichlidae > Etroplus > Etroplus canarensis. Next base: position 17,330 of record VUQH01013955.1, read on the forward strand.
GTTGCTGGTAGGGTATGTTGTTTTTTTTGGCAAAAAAGTTTCCAGAAGGCATTTCAACTAATGTGACGACTTGCTGGTCTGCCAGCCTTTTCTATTTACACAGACCGTCTCATAAGATGTAATAATTAATGTCCATGGAGCATGCATAGGTCATTGTCCAATCACCTTTTGTGTACGCTGGGATAATATCGAGGGTCTCACCCGTGACGAAGAGAGTCCCGACAAAGAGTAACAGCACAGTGCAAAGAAACCCTGAAAAGGTTCCATCTAGAAACTGCAGAGAAGAAAAATCCTCCATCTGACATTACAACATATACATAAAAGTCAAGTGTCAATAAAAAAAGGTGTAGAATGAGATCGGTGCAGATTATATCAGGAGTTACAGCTACTGAGGGAGGTCTCTCTTTGTTGCAGCTTCCAGCTCCCACGATAGACACGGGATGGACCTAAAATAAATCACCCCAACCCAAGATAGTACACAGAAGAGGACTAACATTCCTGCCCTACTAATTCAAAACTCATGGAGCTCCCATACTGCAACATGGAGCTCACCCACTCCCTCCCAAAATCCTCCCAAAACAAAAACACACAGATAGTCTGTCGTATACTGTACAGCTGGCCCTCTCAAGGGGAGAAAAACATATTTACATTCACATCTCTAGAAAAGAAAATTCATTTTTCTTTTTTTGTGAAACATAAAAAAGTAGAAATAGACAAAATTCCACAGACCTGAGCTTAAATACTTGCTGATGTAAGAGTTTAAGAGTTAAGGAAAGCATTTGGAGTCTCTGATTCATTCAGTCATTTCTATTAAACCCAGGTCTGGATTTTTGCCAACTTCTGTTTCAGTGATCACTTTCTCTTCTTGTTGCAACCTTTGGTAACACCTTCTGGACATTAACGGGCAAAATACCACACGACAAAGAGGCAGTGACAGAACGAACGAGGCCCGACATTTATAGGCATATTTGTTTTGCTATGATTAAGGGAAGAAAAGCTGTTATTATCATGATCAATACTTTTCTTTTCCTTCATTAAAACACTATTCTAACTACAGTATAAACAGATGGAGCTGATAATGTAATAATACTTCAGTTAATTTACTGTAAAAAGAAGTCTTTTTCCTGGCAAATGAGACACTGTAAAGTGGAATTATATCCACACCTCTGGTTTAAAGATAGCATCCTCTGCAACCACCCAGTGTGTCACACTGTAATCGCCACTTTGCTGGTGTAATTAATTAATTAACAATTCAAAAACACCCTCCTAATGAGGACAAATGAAAAGCACGCTTAAAAACACACCCTCTGCAAATATCAAAAAAACATCTGGAGAAGATAAAATATGAAGACCCATCCAGAGTGCTGCAGGGTCTGACTGTGACAGCGGGTTACATCATGAACGTTTCTGTCTGCAAAGTCTCAGACGAGAGTCCAAAAACACAGTGGTGTGTGAGCAGCTGGTCGAAAAGGAGTTTATTTACAAAGCAGACACTAGCGTCGACCTCTGAGGGGCTGAATACATGCTTTTAACAATGATGCCTTCGTAGTCCTGCACTAAAGGGGATAAATATGCTGTGGACACACACATGCGCACACACACACACACACACACGGCTCTGAAAATCAGATGCAGAAATCCAGGAGGGCCTTTGCTTAGGTGTTGCGGACTGCTAAGGCCTGTTCCAGCTCCTGTCTCCTCTGCTGGATCTGTTACAGTGAGAGGAGAAGGCAAAGTATGGTTACTGTCATGAGAACATATGGAAGCACAGTGGCAGTGAATGTTAAAGTGTCACCAAGTCACCTTGCAGTAGAAATAGCGGCTAACAGCCTCCTGGGACCAGGGTTCATGGTAAAACGCTGCCCTCCTCTCCTCTTCAGGGTTCCCCACCACGTCTGTCATTAACTGCACCCAAAGAGAAGCCGCACGAGTTAATAACAGGACTGTTTCCTTCCATTATTAAACAAAATAATGCATGTAATTTGCAGCAGGCACAGACTGATCAGGCCCTTTATCACAAAAACTGACAAACAGGAGCCTCGATGGTGCTCCAGCTGGGTTTTGGGCTTTTAATTTAAACAGTAATTACAGTGAATAAAAAGTGCATTTACCCATTAGTGCAATAAAATGTCAGCCAAAGAGAAACTATTGCTATTAAACGATCCTCCAATCATCACTTTAATTAATTTCCATTTATGAGTTATCCATTGTTTTATTTTCCACTTCATCCACAGGATATTTGTCAAGTAATGTAAAGGAAACTGTGGGCTTTAAGCTATTAGAGGAGTGCATATAAATAGAACTGCGGAACCTTAAGGTCTCTGCTCTGGGATTTGAGCCAGTCCTGGATGTAGCCCTTGGGATCTCTGGAGAAACTCAGCATGAAGTCCCTCTGGATCTTTAGCTGGTTGATGGACTCGATGGTCTCATGGATCTAAAAGCAGCACACATTACACATCAAAATACAGCTTTTGCCTTTTCATTTAGCTCTGTGGTCATCCTGTAAAAGCCTAGTTATCTAAAATTAATGAAAACATTTTGGATTTACAAACAGGAAATACACATCAGGAAAACAGTGGCTTTATGTAACAGCTGGAGGGAGACCTTAACTGCACAGACACTAAAGCTTTAATAGTTCTCTGAAATTTTATTGTTGAAATATGCAACTGATATATTAAATAAAAGTACTACATACATTTCCAGAACAGAAATCTGAATGGTGGATAAAGTTAAATGATTTTGTAGAACAGATATTGGAGAGTTTTTCTAACTCTAGTTAATGGTTTTCTGTGCAGTTATAGGAACGAAATGGTCTAAAAATCAGGCCGTAAATATTTTATGAAACTTCCCCAGGCAAAAACTATCAGAATATATAAATTGTAAATTTGGTGTATGTATGAAAATGCTACTAAAGAGGAGGCTGTTCACTCACAGTGTGAAGGGAAAAAAGACTGTATATAAAAGACAGGCATAAGGCTGTGATATTACCCACTGATTTGTGGAGCCTCAAGCTAATCTTAGTGTTTTGAGACCAGACGTGGCAGATGGAACTGATTTGGAATCCAAAAACACTGCATTCTCAAAGGATAGTGACTTGTCAATTGCAAGTTAGTCTGCTTTATTGTTCTTCTAGACTCTAATGTGGATGATAGTTTACAAAATAAACCTCATGTTACATCAATAAAACTTGAAACTTGTGATTGAGTCCATGAGGTCAGGAGAGAGGTACAACAGTAAATACAGACATCTATAAAACATGGAGGCTGTGTTATAGTTCGGGGCTGCATTTCAGGTGTTGGAGATCTTGTCTCTTTTCCCCTTCCATCTTGTCAAAACTGATGGAATTATGAATGCAGGAAAATGTTCTCAGATTTTTATCTGCAATACCACCTGGAAAGCGTCTGAATGGCAATGACTTCATTTTAGCATGACAATGGTCCCAAACACTGTAACCAACACAGTAAAAGCCTACCTCAACAGAAGAACACACAATGGAACACTATCAGTCATGGACTGGCCTTCCCAGAGCCAAACTTTAACATTACTGATGCACAGATCACTATTAAAGAGGCTTTAAAATGTTGAGAAAAATTTTGATATCAAAGTCAGCGAGTAAGCACTAATGTATTCAGTGTTCAACAAGTCACATTAATTCTCCTCCTCCTCCTGCACTGTAAATTAATAATCTATCTAGTGTATGCCAGCATGATAAGATTCCAATGTATGCGGATGACACAGTAATCTTTACACATGCACATGACAAAATTCAGTGCATTTAGGCATCTAGACATGATCAAGACGACATGCTCAAGTTCAAACTGACCATCAGAATGGGGAAGAAAGGTGATTTAAGTGACTTTAAATGTGGCACAGTTGTTGGCAACAAATGGGCTGGTCTGAGTATTTCAGAAACTGCCAATCTACTGGGATTTTTACCACACAAGCACATCTAGGGATTACAGACTGGTCTGAAAAAGAGAGCAGCAGTTCTCTGACCTGTGGCATCAACAAGGTATTTTCTCCCAGAGGCCAGACTGCTTTGAGCTGATAGGAAGGCAACATTAACGCAAATAACCACTCATTACAACCAAGTTATGCAGAAGAGCATTCCTGAATGCACTACATGTCAAACCTTGAAGCAGACTGGCTACACCAACAGAAGACCACACCAGGTGCCACTCCTGTCAGCTAAGAACAGGAAACTGAGGCTAAAATTCACACAGGCTCATCAAAATGGGACAGTTGAAGACTGGATAAATAATGCCTGGTCTGCTGTGAGTTGATTTCTGATACAGTGGCGTTGCTATAATGGTATAGAGGATATTTTCTTGGCACACTTTCAGCCCCTTAAATGACACAGCCTGCTGGAGTATTGTTGCTGATCTTGCACATCTTTTTATGACCGCAGTGCACATCTTCTGATGACTGCTGCCAGCAGGGCAACACATCATGTCTCAAAGGTCAAATCATCTCAAACTAGTTTCTTAAACATGACAAAAATTTCACTGTAGACCACCTTTGGGATGTGGTGGAACTGTCAATTCTCATTATAGATGTGCAGTTGACAAATCTGCAGTAACTCTGTGACGTTATCAAGTCAATATGGATCAAAATCTCTGAGGAATGTTTCTAACATGCTGTTGAATTGACTTTATGCCATGAAGGATTAAGGCAGTTCTATAAACTAAGGGGCATCCAACTTGATACTAGCAAGGTGTATCTAATAAAGTGAGTGGTGACTGTATGTTTGGACTGTGGGAGGAAGCTGGAGCACCTATTAAAGAAAACCGCAGTGGAAACACTGTTAATGCAAATGATGTTTACACCGATAAAGATGATTTGATATTTCTGTCTTGCACTACTTGCATTGTGCAGTGACTGATGAGCTTCTCAAAAGGGCAGAAATGGGTCCTCTGCTGTCCTGTGCATATAAAATTACTTTAAACTGGTCTAAATATTGGTCTGCTTGAGAATGAAAAAGTAAAACAAAAACTCTTGAACAGCAGTACATGTTCTCAGTGCATTTCACATGCATTTCTGCTCTGGTTATTTGTCCCACCCTTCCTTCCTGCTCAACCTCAGCAACAATGGCAGTTAAAAAGTTAAAATCTGTCTGTGAAACATAAATAATATGCCCTGCATTTAACACAGCTGGGTGTGAAATCCACTGCAAGGAAACTACTGCTATAATACCACAGTCCCTTTGCTGACAAATATACATTAAAATGTGCTGTTTTTCAGTGCAATAAAACATTAAAGACGACATGCGGTTTACACCAGCAAAGAAAGAAAGGATAAATTCAGCATTTGGTGACAAAGGTAATCTCACCTTATTGTCAAGTGAGGCAATTTCCTGCTGGTTGGCGGTGGAGAGGAGGAAGCTACTCATTTGGCTCTTCAGGGGGTCATCCACCTCCACGTCGATGTCATAGCAGGCAGTCTTCTTTTGGTCGTTGGGGTCCACGCTGACAGGGGGCAAAGATGAAACAGATTGTAAAGAAAAGTTAGAATGAGGGAATCTTAACAGTAAAATGTTGATTTGTGCAAAGTGAGACAAATAATTGCAGAGAGAAAGCTTTCAAAAGATCCTTCTATGAAGCCTGCAAAACTATTCAATACATTTTCCCTAACTGGAGGTTTCTTTTCTTATTTATTTCCTTTTTGTGTAGTCAATAATAACCTCCCTGAATAAGTTTGTATTACAACACCCCACTTCTCTGGCGTGAAGGCTCCCAGCATGTGTTGCAGTAACGGTTCAATTTTATTTTAAAATATTTTAGTGTGGCCTTAAAATGTTCAGCTTTATTTTAAATAATGCTGTGTTTAATTTATTTATAATGAAAAAGCTCATAGAACGTTTCAAGGTAAACACAATTTCATGCGATAAAGCAATTTGAATTTAATATCTCTTTAAATAGCACTTCTTTGTACAAATGCAAGGATAAATATGTAAAACACCGAATAAAAATTTTTCTTGGTTCATAGTTATTTGCAATCCTTCTTGTGTTATTTATCTGTTGCGCTGCACATTTAGTCAGGAGACTGTTCATCTCAGTGAAATAAGGTTTCTATGTGCATTAAAAAGAGAACATCTACCTGATAACATGGTTGATGACGATGGGGTCAGGGGGCAGGAGGAGGTTGGTGAGGCGCTGAGGGATCTCAGAGAACTTCAGCCGAGGGCAGTCAAAAATCTGGATTGGAGAGAGTCAGTCAGTTTTCATTTGACATGAACCTATTATGCTTTTCTTTATTTTCAATCATATACACTATATGGACAGAAGTATTGGGCCACACCTCTTGGTCAGTAAATTCAGGTGTTTCATTCAGTCCCATTGCCGCAGGTGTATAAAATCCAAGCATGTAGCCATGCAGTCTGCTTTTACTAACATTTGTGAAAGAATCAGTCGTTCTAAAGAGTTCACTTAATTGGAGCACAGTACTGTAACAGGATGCTGTCATTGCAACAAGTCAAACTTTATTCTTCAGAGATGTTCCACAATCAACTATTAGTGTTATTATTGCAAAGTGGAAGCATTTAGGAACCACAGCAACTCAACTATGAAGTGGCAGACCATGTAAAATTACTGAGCGGGGTTGCCGAGAGTTGGGGCACATTGCAGATAAAAGTCTCCAACGCTCTGCTGACTCAATAACTGCAGAGTTACAAACCTCCTTTGGCACTGACATCAGCACAGAAACCGTGTGCTGGGAGCTTCATGGCACGGGTCTCCATGGCTGAGCAGCCAGGCCCTCTCATCCAACATCAGTGTCTGACCTCACAAATGCTCTTCTGGGTGAACGGGCAAAACTTCCCACAGACACACTCCAAAATCTAGCAGAAAATCTAGCAGTTGTTATAGCTGCAAAGGGGTGACCACCTCTATATTAATGCTATATATTAATGTCTATGGATTTAGAATGGAATGTCAAAAAAGCTCCTGTATGTGTATACTCTAAGTGGCCCAATAATTTTGTCCATACAGCATTTACACTGTGGAAATTGTGCACATATTAAACAAATATGTCAAATAGTAAGGCAAGTTATGTACACATAATAATCTCTGAGGCAAAAGCTCAGGCTTCAGACCACTCTAAACACTCAGTTTCTGACAGTTTTTGTATTCTTGCCCTGTATGATGTCACAGAGAGATGTTATTCCTAATAGAGCCTTCTCAGGCACAGAAGCTCCACCTACCTGCTGTAGAAACCTGTTTGAAAGGGACAGCCAATCAGAAGAAAGCTGGCTTAAAGGGAAAGGAGCTAAAACTTTTTTTTTTTCCTCCCCCCCAGACAGTGGATGACCTGAGGGGTTACACCCAGGCTCATTATAAACTAAATAGGGATTATTCTGAACTGTAAATGTTGTGGTTTAACCAGAAATTAGGATCGAAATGGAGACACCAAGGTTCAGTGGAAAAAACAAAACAAGGTATTTATTAAAATAATCAAGAAACTCAAAGTCCATAATTAAACAAGTAAAGGCTATAAATAAATAAATAGACAAATGAATGAATGAATGAAAAAAAATTCATGAAACCTGGTGGGGAGGTGAAGCTCAGACAAAGGACAATAAATTTTGATGCTAATCCAGATCAATTTCCTTAAAAGTGTGAAAGAGGACAGTGGCTTTGATGTAGTTTATAAGTAAGACAGACATTTTTCATATTACTCATAATCTCATATCACCACGGAGCAGCACAGAGAGTCCCTCACCTGTTGAAAGTACTTGTCACAGTTGATGTACTCCTTGTCATGCGAGTCCTGCAGCTTGTTGGTCTTTACGTACTGCCAGAGGGCCTGGATGATGCAGGAGCGAGTCTGAGTGTGAATGCCGAGCAGTCGAGCCAGACGAGGGTCCAGCTTAAACTGGGGAGGCTGCAGAGACAATATAGTCACATTGCAACACTTTTTACAGCCGCCCACATCACAGGCTTTACATCAGCTCAGTCACATCAGTCACCCTTATCTTATTTGCCTGGCTTGGAAACAGATGTCAGGTTTAAAATGGTGTCTGAAATGCACTGTAATGTTTGTGCAAGCTGGTCTTTATCAGCAACATGAGGCCTGCAGGTTGTCACTACAACAGCTGATTTCAAGGCATGGATTAGTCACATAGCTATTTATGGGCAGTGCAGTGAGACAATGTGGCGCCCTCACCTGGTAGTCCAGCATCAGTAGCAGAGTACAGCGCACGCTCACATCTCCCGGCCGCTTTACCTGGAAGCCATCCGTCTCCTGGGTGGTGGGTGTACGGTGCCACTGAAAGAGAGAATGCCACACATTGTTGATAGTAAACTCAGCTGGTTTATTCAGATTAATTCATCATTTTGTTATTTTAACATTTCATTTCTTGCATGTTTTTAGTGTTCCTGTGGTACAGTGGTTTACACGTTCGCCTCACAAGTGAAAGGTCCCTGGTTCGATTCTAGGTGGGGACAAAAGCCCCTCTCACCATGGAGGACTGCATCACAAAGGGCATCCAGTGTAAAACCTCTGCCAAATTACCAATGCAGATTAATCTGCTGTGGCGACCCCTTGGGAAGAATACAAGGAGCAGCCGAAGGTACATTTCTTGTTTGTTTCAAAATTTTTTAAAAGGCTCTGAAAGCTTTTTCAAGCTTCTTGTTTTAATGGATATGATCCCACAAGAGCACATACTTAAATGGGTGGCACCACTTTGGTTCAGTCTGGACTGAATTATTACAACAATTACTGGTTGGACTGGTATTATGTTTGCTATACACATTCACGACTACCAGATGATAGATCCTATTAACTATGGTGATCCCCTGACTTTTCATCTAGTGCCACCATGAGGTTGAAATCTGTGGTTTTGATGAAAAACCAGAACATCAGTGATGTAGTAGCTCATCCAGATCACAATCCATCACAGTTCACAGGTTATTGCAATGTTTGGAGCACAAGGAGAAGGCGAAGAGTTTTCTCGTCACTGGTTGGCTGTATTGCCAAAACTAATGAGAAATTAAATTCACTGAGAAGTTGTGGGAGCTCACAAAAATTCATATCAAGGACAAATTATCCTATGTATCCTATGTATGAGTGTGCTGAGATCAGGAGTATTTTGATTGCTTGGCCAGTAGTAACCATGGCCACAAAAAGCATGGAAATATGCAAATACTTCATCATGTCATAGCATTGACAATACTAC
>VUQH01013955.1:27313-39297 GCA_015106775.1 Etroplus canarensis
AATGTGTGGTATGGGCTGAAATAATATCTGAACATTTGGTAAAATGCTCATCTGTCCATTGTCCATTGTTTGGCCCATCCATCTATATCACCCCCCCCCACACACACACACACACACACACACACACACCCGCACACACCCGCACAAATGACTCAGGCCATTATTTCAAGATGGTGACAAAATTATAGTAATACTATATAAACTCAAAGGGGAAATGACACTGTGGAATAAAACTAATCTGAAACTGAAAAGACCAGCAAGGGGAGGGATTTGAATCCTGTCAGTAAGGTAGATGACCTGAGCTGAAGAAGGAGGTGACTGCGGTGTTTTGGCTTTTACAGGAGACCGGGTGTTCTCAGTTGCAGTTTCAGTCGGGAATATGAGTTGCGGTAATCCAATAACATGAATGACTTTTTCAAGGTCTTTTAATAGAAAGAAATTTTTTTTTTTTTTAGATAAAAGTCTTCAGTGAAAAAAGCTGGCATTGACAAATGATTTGATCTGAAAATCGACTTTAATTTTTTTAAAAAAATAGAGATTCTTTACCTGAGGTTTATGATATGTTATGTGAAGTGTAACTGCCTGCTGATGAGTGGGATGAATCATATCAATCATATCCAGGAGAAATTAATCTCATTCACCACCAAATGAAAATGTTTGACTTCAGGAGTGTTTTCACTGCATGGTCAATAGTAACCATGACCATAAAAAGCATGAAAATATGTGAAAACATAAAATGACAACAAATATGACTTTGAGCTTGAGCACAATTTTGCGTGAAGACCCATTAGGTGATCATTGTGTGTAAGTTTCTGTTAAAATCTGGCCAATACTCTAGGAGGAAAAGTAAACCCTGTGAAACGTGGATGGATGGCAGGCGCCCTGCTGTAGCATTAGCTCATCGGGCCTTTTGCAAATAAAAACAGTTACAAAGCCTAAGTTTGTTTATTGATCTATCTTTAACTTTGATTGTTTAGAGGGGTTTGAAAACTTCCTCAGACTGCAAGAGTCTGCACAAACGTACAAGAAGGGAAAAAGTCCTTTTTTGTATCCAGCAGAATTTATCTTGATCAAGAGCCTTAAGTTTGGTATGAGGTTAAATATCTGCAAACTAACCGTGTACAGTGTGCCGAGAAATCCAGGTAGAAAAGTTGTGTGGCTGAATTTTATCAAGCTCTGGAGCACACAATCAGTGGAGACTCAGAAACATCTACAGATAACCAAAAAAAAGAAAATGAACTGCCTGGGCCATATACAACTGTTCCCATTATATTCATCCTTTAAGTCTTTGAATCTCAGAACCTCTTCAGCATGTAAAGTCAGATTCTATTTACATCTCTGTTTTATTTTAACCACTCAGAAACTGGAAAAAAAGCACTTTAAAACACAATCTTCAGCACAGTGGATTGCAGTAACCTGGCAGGCCATCCAAAGTAATGTTCTGCAACCAATGGCTGATTCAGAACAGATTATGTCCTGATTGTGCCTCAAGGTAGAAACAAAATTCTTTTGATGGAAAGTCATTCAAAGAGAAGCACCCAAGCACCTGGGTAAAACAACCTCTTAAAAAGAGGAACCTTGAGAAGTCATAATTTTCACACTGAAAGTCCTGAAGTGTTTTTTTTTTTAAAGCCGGTGCATTTTGTGAGGACACAAAGTGAAGGGCAGCTAATGGTTGTTTTTAATAAGTATGCAGTTGTTTTCTCTGGCTCTCACATGTTTAAAACAACCTTGTGTGTTGGAAATTTTTAAAAACCATTCCTTTCTGCTGTTAAAGAAAAGGAGAGGAGGAAGCGAGAGGGAGTAGTCCACTCTATCAGTCCTTTTTATTTTGCATTTTTCCAATGAGAATGTGAAAAGGAGTGGGTTAGCTGGGGTTACTGCACCCAAACATTTAACCAGACATGACAAGATAAAAAATTATCAGTGAACATCTCTGCACTGCACGATCAAGAGGTCGTCATTGACCCTGACTGCACGGCTGAACGGGCAGATTTACTGATTTGTGTGAAGCATACAAACCCTTTTTATCACTAATGGATGAGCCCTCAAATGACAGCACAGACCTGCTTCGTTCAGCTGAGAATGTTGTCCAAACAGGGTTAAGAGATTAAATCACATCGAAGCTTTAGTTTACTTTGGCAAAGGAATCATTTTGGAAAATGGACTTATTAGCTTTCCTGCCAAGAGCTGGATGAAAAGACTGAACCTTTTCTCATATCTCTCTGTTAAATATCAAGCAAGCTTAGTTTAGCAAAAAGACTGAAAATGAGGGGGGTGACAAAAGTAAAGGTTAAAAGGCCCAGATGTGAAAAGAAAATCACATTTACAGTTGCTAATTAACAAATTTTATAGTTTAATTTTTTATTTCTGCAGTGGTGCCACACATTCTTTGAATTCTTTAACAGTTTTTAAGGGATGAAAACTAACCCTGAATGATTTCAGTGTTACAAGAATAAAAATTAAAAAGTTGCTTACACATACACTCACCAACAACTTTATTACTTACACCTGTTCAACAGCTTGTTGATGCAAATATATAATCAGCCAATCACGTCAGAAACTCAGTGCATTTAAAAATCATCCAGGCGACCTGCTGAAGTTCGAACCAAGCATTAGAACGGGGACAAAAAATGAACGTGGCATGGCTGATGGTGCTAGACGGGCTGGTCTGAGTATTTCAGAAACTGCTCATGTGCAGGGATTTTCCCACACAACCATCTCTAGAGTTAACAGAGAAAGGTCCAGAAAAGTGAAAATATCCAAAGAGCAGCAGTTCTCTGGACAAAAATTCCTAGTTGTTGCACGAGGTCACATGACATTCGGCAGACTGCGTGGAGAGATAGGAAGGCAACAGTAACTCAGGAAGATAATGGTTACAAACAAGGAATGCAGAAGAGCATCTCTGAATGCACAACATGTGGAACCCTGAAGCAGGTGGACTATAGCAGCTGAAGACCATGCTAAGTGCCACTACTGTCAGCTAAGAACAGGAAACTGAGGCTATAATTTACAGTGTCACCAAAAATTGGACAATAGAAGATTGGAAAAAGGTTAGCTAGTCCGAAGAGTCATGATTTCTGCTGTGACATTCAGATGGTAGGGTCAGAACTTGGTGTAAAAACCAAAAAGCATGGATCTATCCAGCCTTGTATCGACAGTTCAGGCTGGTGATGGTGGTGTAATAGCGTGGGGGATATTTTCTTGGCACACGTGGCGCCGCTTAGTACCACTGAGCATCATTTAAACACCACAGCCTACTTGAGTACTGTTGCTGAACATGTCCATGTCTTTATGACCACAGTGTGCCCATTTTCTGACGGCTGTTTCCAGCAGGAAAAAGCACCATAACAAAAAGCTCAAATCTCAAACTCGTTTCGTGAACATGAAAATGAGTTCACTGTAGTTAAATGGCCTCCATAGTTGACAGATCTCAATCCAACAGGGCACCCTTGGGATGTAGAAGAACAAGAGATTTGCATCATGGATGTGCAGGCAATAAATCTGCAGCAACAGCGTGATGCCATCATGTCAACATAGACCAAAATCTCAGAGGAATGTTTCCAGCATCTTGTTGAATCTATGCCATGAAGAATTAAGGCAGTTCTGAAAGCAAAACAACGGGGTCCAACCTGGTACAAGCATACTGTACCTAATGAAGTGGCTGATGAGAACGCGTATATGTGAAGTGCCAAATTTGTCTCTGGGCATCACCCATACACGGAACATGTGGCTTTCTTATCAACATTCAGTGTTTATTCTGTAAAGCTGCAGCTTTTATTGGGCCATGTATGGGACTATTTTCTGACTTCAGTGACTTCCTGGAGACTCTGCTGGTTGCTTCATAGTAACAAACTGACCATATATTCTCTGTGCTTCCATTTTATTTAATGTCAAGAAAGTGAATGAGCTGTTTTCCACAAAGGTAGAACTATATTATATGAAGCTAAATGATATTTGAGTTGGAGTACTTCCTAGGTTCCAACAGTTTTTGTTTGAGATGCTCATTATTCTTTGACATAAAAAAAATTAAAGCCGCACTCTTTAAAACAGTGATTAAAACAACTTTTTTCATTAAGGTTTAAAAAAAATGATTTAGCATAACAGCTTCCCTGACAAAGGGTTGTAAGTACATCAGTTTTTTTTTTTACATTTGGGGTCTCCAATATATAAAGTATGTGGACAGAAACAGTTTTTCTTGTTTTGCAGCAGCTATTTTAAACTGTTATAAAAGGAAAATCACAGATGACAACTATGTCAATGTTAGAAAATCACTAAAATTTCATTTCATTTTAATTAAAGGTGAAGAAATTTTGTGAGAGCCATGTTTTAATATCAGCTGAACAGCAGGTTTACGAACTGGTAGAAGAGCTGGTGTCTGGCTGAAGTAGCAAATATGTCTGGGTATCATCAGCACGGAAGTAGTAAGCAATGTGATGTTTTTTTTTTTTAAAGTATAGACCCAAGCAGAAGAATATACACTGAAAGCAGAACTGGACCCAAAATGGAACCTTGAGGTAAACCACAGGTCAAGCAGGCAGTGTTATAAGCATAGTTGGCAATGCTGACAGAAAAAGACCCGTTAGTCAAATAAGACCTGAATCAGTTCAGAGCAGCATCACAAATACTGACATATCACTCAAGATGTTAAAGCAGGATCTCATGGTCCACTAGAGCAAATGCAGCAGGGAGATCTAGTAATACGAGGACAGCCACCAGTCACTAGTATCAACAACACACAAAAGGTCATTAAAACCTCTTAAAAGGGTAGGTTCTGTGCTGTGGTGGAATTCAAAACAAGAGTGTAAAAAAAAAAATATTGTTATTATGCAAGAACGACTGCAATTGCTGGAAAACTACTGTCTACAATACTTTCAATAGAAAGGGCAGGGTGCAGACAGGTCAAAAATTCAACTGATCTCTATGGTCAAGATTTGTGTATACGTCCTCAAATATTTAAAAGAGGACATACTGTTATGTACATACTGATTGTTTAATATAGGGTGTAACTGTCCCTACTGCTACACAAGTATTTATAATTTGTAAAACAGATGGCCTAATTAAATGAAAAACTTATTTAAACAGAACAGAGTGAATTTTATCTGATTAAGGGTTAAGGGTAGAACTGATTTTGCTAAACAGGATTCTTGGTTTAGTCAGAAAAGCATTTTCTCCTAGAATTCTCAACAGCCTTCTGATATCTGTTCAGACAATTTCTTAAAATTTCATAGGACATTTGCAGTTTGTCTTTCTTTTACATCCTTTCAGCTCTCCTATATTGTTGCCTGAAAGCTCAAATAGACTCATTTAACCATGGCTGATGTTTTAATTTAGGGCAGTATGACCTCAAAGGAACAACATAATCAAGGATAGCAGTGCAAATAGTGCTAAAAGAATCTAAGGAGACTTCTGCATGTAGATAAGATGGAGGAGATAAAGCTTGACAGTTCAGCAGTCTATGTACGCATGAAACGGTCAGTAGTAGTCAATGTATTTAGTTAAGAGCATGGCGCACGGGCATTGATCTTGGGCACTGATCACAACCATTACATTGGGAACAATGACTTAATTTAATCCAGCTCATGATCCATGCCAGTTCACATGTTACTGTAATGTTGGAAGCAAACAAAGAAAGTAATAAGTTTTCTTGTTACTGGTTGAATGTATTGCACAAATTAATGAGAATTAAAATCCACTGAGAAGTCAAGGAGTCTTGCAAACAGTTATATCCAGGACAAATTAAGCTTGTTCACCACCAAATAAAAGTGTTTGAGTTCAGAAGTATAATGATTATATGGTCAGTAGGAACCATGGCCAAAAAAAAATGCATAAAAATATGTGAACGCATCAGCATGTCATAGCACTGACCAAATTACTGATGTCAGTATAAAGGTTATACGAAGGCCCCAATCACGACATTACTAATTCAACCTCAACTTATGTCACCCGGTAAGAACTTTTCGGGTCATGTTAAAAAAACAAAAAACAAAAAAAAAAAAACGTACAGTACTGTGCAAAAGTCTTGATTCAAATATTTGGTATGACCACCTTTATTCTTCAACACAGCATGAACTCTCTCAGGAAAGCTTTCTTGTCATTTCTTTAAGTCTTCATTAGGAAGACTTCTTCAATCTTCGTGAAGGACACTCCAGAGCTCTTCTTTGGGTGTTGGCTGCCTTTTGCTCTGTTCTACGTCAAGCTGATACCACACTGCTTCAATAATGTTGAGATCTGGGCTCCGGGGAGCCCAATCCATGACTGACAGTTTTCCATTGTGTGTTTCTCTATCCAGGTAAGTTGTGTTTAATGTCACTGTCATGCTGAAAAATGAAGCCACTCAAAATTTGGATAAAAATTTGATGGTACTTTTCTGCATTCATCATTCCATCTATTTTGACAAGACCCCCAACACCACAAGCAGAAATGCAGTCCTAAACCATGACAGAACCTCCACTGTGTTTTACAAATGTCTGTAGACACTGACTGTTGTGCCTCTCTCCTGACCTCCTCTGTTAATAAATTTGGATTCATCACTTCATAAGGCCTGTTGACACTGATTTTCAGTCCAGTTCTTGTGTAATTTGGCATACCTCAGCCTTTTCTCCCCATTTCTCTGTCTAAAAATAGGTTCCTGACAAGCATCCTTCCAATGAGACCTTTGTGAGGATTCAGCAAACAGCACATAAATTGAACTGAAGGGTCAGATGCATCTCCCAGTACTATGCAAAAGTCTTAAGCCACCCCTCATTTCTTTGTATTTTCCATCCAATGAGCCAGACTTTCTTGTAATCTTTTTAAAGTTGTCGTGAGCAATAGTTCTCCATTGCAGTCTTTGTCTTTGACTGTTTCCAGGGGACTTTTGTTTTTTTATTTGGTTCTTTCTTTTTTTGTTAACACTGACCTATGAATCATTCAAGCATAAAAAGGCACCTAACACAAGGGATGAATTAGAGTTACACTTTGTTACTGGCAACCTCTTACAAAAACATAATTTCTTCCCATTTCTTTAGCTGATTCTATGAAAAATGCCAAAGATAACACAGTTTGACAGGCATAAAATAGCATTTATGCACAAACAAAGTGATTCTCAAAGAGTTGTAAGCTTAAAACTTGGTGTGCAATGTGTTCTTAAACAAACTGGCTGAGGTATACCAAATAACACGAGAACTGAACAAAAATCAGTGGCAACAGGTCTCATGAGTGACCTCAACATTACTTAAGCAGTGTGGGATCATCTTGACAGAGAATGGAACAAAACAAAGCCAACATCCAATGAAGAGCTTTGGAGTGTCCTTCAAGAAGACTGAAGAAGTCTTCCGGAAGACAACTTTAAGAAATGACAGTTTTTTTTCTTCTTTCCATTTGTTTTCACACTTTAATACATCATTTCCTTTTTTCGTAGCAGCATACAGTATAAAGACACGAGGGGTGGCTCATGACTTTAGTACAGTACTGCAGATGGACAAATTTCAATGCAAACCAGAGGAAAACTAAATGTTTGATAGGAATATGTATCTTTGAAAGCAGTTCATCCTACAAGAAGGCACAAGCCACACACTTTGAATCACCGTTCAACACTCCAAGGTTGAGCACTTGACACTTGTAAGACCTTTTTGTTGAGCACTTTTTTTTGAAGGTGAACATCTGCGTTTTACACTCAGTTATATTTGAAATCCACTGCAGTGGATCAAAAACATGCTACAGCTTTCTTTTTGCTTGTTATATTGTGCGTATTATGGGCAGATAAAAATATACAATTAGATATTTATAATGACTTTTGAAGGTGTCTTTCAAACCACTGATGACTGGGACAAATCTGCAGTCATTTTGTCAGGGGGGATAAGAGGTTGCCCAGTTGTGTGAGTGTTCTTCCCCTGTCATTCTGCTGACCTCGACCAAGTGGTTGTCAGGACCGTACAGGTCTTTGTCTAGCTCGATCACCAGGCTCTTGAAAAACGAGGAGAATTTCTTCTTCTGCTTCCCTGGCTGCAGAACAGACAGACAGAAATCAGACAGAGGTCGGTTAATGTCCAAAATCAGTCACACACACACACACACACACACACACACACACAGTGCACTTGAAACATACTTAAGTAGATTCACAAATGCAAAGTCTTGCCACCATGCCTTTACTTATAGCAACATTACTCATCAAAAACCCACAATAGCCTGAGTGACATCAGAAAGAAAATGAGACAAGACATTCTCAGGGTCCACTTCCTCCAAGCTCAACCAGAAATATTTGTGGTTTGTGAAACCCAAATGCTTTGTACTGCTGCTCTGAGAACTTCAGAGCATTCTGCAGTGAAGCTCACGGCACAAAACAAATGTAAAATCCTTCTGCTTTTAAGACACTTACACTCTCAAGACACTCTTCTCAACATCAGGCGTTCATTTTATATTCTGAGCCATATGATACTTTTCTGTCCAAAATCATTGCAGAGTGTGACTGCGGGCCAAAGACGACCCAGAGCAACTCAGATCAGATCAAAGACCAACACACTTTAATACTAAGGAGGATGATTAAGATCCATTCGTTTTTTAGAGGACAAGCAGTAATTTGACTCACACTGAGTTTATCCCATCAGAAGCTGAAGCCATTTTCCTTCTACATAGTCTGTATTAAAATATATTCACAAAGTATGAGTAAAACAAATAAGAAACCCACATCATCCAGTAACTTCCCCTCTACTCGCAGTTCCCATGACGCAATGCTGCCATCAGAGTCATCAGCGTCAGGTCGGGCAGGGTTGAAGGTGTTGGAGATGTAAAGCCTCAGTTTACGCTTTTGCTGCTGACACAAGGGCACGACAAAAAACCACAGTTTAAAGGGACATCTCACAAGGTTTAAACTTTACACTGCAGCCTGTTTAGCTCAATTAAACTCTTATAAAAAACTAAACACGTGGAGGTGGAAAATTAGCTTTAAATAACTTTTTGTCCTTCTGGGAATAACCAACTCCTTGTGAGTCCTGATTTCTTTTCGATACCTTCATCGGTCTCTTCAGTGCCTCCTGGATGTCCACGCGTTTACGCATGATGGTCTGGTCCAGTTTGCGCTCAAATGCCAGCAGGTCCATGTAGGCCTGAGACTCCGGGACCAGTTCACGGATCTGCTCAGAAGGAGGACAGGTTCAGGTTAAGCTTGGGTTTCACAACCTGGATTCCAAAGTTAGATGTTCTTTACATATCTTAATAGCAATAAAGCTGATAAGCTGTCTATTCTGGAGCAGGTGCTGATAGGGGGTCCACTGTCTTGTTTCAAGGACACTTTAGCTCTTACATCAGTTCTCCTGTAATTTAACCTTTAAGCAGGTGCAAGGTTGGAAAAAAGCATCTTAATCTACTATGACTTACAAAATGATGCTTTTAAAAGGAGGTTTATTTAGAGGTTTGCAGATAAACCTAATATAGCTAACTACTGACATTAAAGCTAGACACCTTTCACCCATGAAAGACAATACCTCCCATGTCTTATCATTTAACCATGTAAGGCTTTGAAAAACACTGGTCAGGTATCATTTTATTACATTATGGCTTTATGGTAGCCTTGCAGGAAGAGGTAGGAAGTAACAAATTACAAATACTTTGTTACTGTACTTAAGTAGGGTTTTCAGCCATCTGTAGTTTACTTGCTTACTTTTATTTTCCTGACAGCCTTTTAGTTTTACTGCCTACATTTTAACACAAATATCTTGACTTTACATTTTCAAAATGAGCTCGTTACTTCAGGTTTAATGCATTTGAGGGGAGTTTCTGATTATTTTGAATCACTGCACACCTTCTTGATATGAAACTGATTTGAACCTAAATGGAGGGAAGAGCAACACATGAAAGGAAATCCTGTTGGTGGATCCATCCTCAATTCTTGTTGGGCACGACTGCCGTGAAAGAGGAGATAAAAATTTGATTTATGCAACATTTTTACTTACTTTTTCTGTTTACAGTAAGTATGGAGGCAAAGACACTCATCTGCAATGAGGGCAGCTACTTTGTTTTTCTCTGTTTGTGTTTTACATAATGGTTGTTCAAGTTGAGTACATTCATTTGAAAAAGTATAAGAAGCTGAAATAAAGTTGCTATTCCCTTGCATTATTATTATTTTTACATTAAATTAAAATTACATGAGGTACAGTTAGTATTTGCACAAAAATACCTGGTAGAATTTTCCTTTAAATGCTTACTTTTTACTTATATTCTCTGAGTACATTTCAGAGCCTGCATTTTTTACTTGAGTAAAGAAGATTAATCAAAACGTCACCTTCAACCTTCTAGTCTTTTTAACACAAGTATCTGTAATTCTACTTAAGTACTCATCAGTGGATGATTCTGATGTCATTAATGTGCAGGGTTACATAAATTTGGATACATGTAGAATTTTCTAAGTAGAAAAATCCATGATGTCACCTCCTGTAATCAAGCCTTGTCCAAAAGGGAGCTGAAAGTTCTGCAGCTATTTGAAACTGTTTGGTGAGGATGGCAAATGATTGGAAATTATTTGAAGAGTAATACACACGTGCTGAACAAGATTCCAGAGTGACTGATGTGATGCTACAGTGATTCCATATTGGTGGAAAGCAGACAAAAAAATGGACGGATATATAATTGGTGATGAGCTGCCTGTGACAGACAAGATTGCAAGTAGTCGGACGGGATCAAGAGACATTTAAAGTAATGATTCTATGTAGTCATGCTCATTTTATCATTCATGCCACATCCTGTTTTCCCTCACTCTTGTTAACTATTGATCAAAGAAATAAGAGAAAGAACCTTCTCTTTTGCTCAATATTTTGGCAAGCACATATTTGAAGCAGAACTTGACTGCAAGTTATTTTTCAATAAGGAATAATCAATTCCAGAACTGATTTGATGATGACTTGACAGGTTATGTAAATTATACTGTGCTTACCAAATTTATTAGACCACCATCCAATCTAAGGTTTATGCCATAGCTGCCCTAACTTAAAAGCACTGGTAATTACCAAAATAATTTTTTACGTTTCTGTAATGGTTAATACACGAGTATGCAGAAGCTTTTTAACCAAAATCATATTTTCAAAGCTAAAATATAATTGTTTTCCATGAATTTTAATATGCTATTTTACAATTTATTTTTTTTAAAATAGCAAAACATGTTATTTTTCTTGATTAAGATGTCAAATTATAGTTATTTATGCATTCCTGAACAGAAAAATTAGTTTTAGTGGTTGAATGTTATGCTTGATTGATTTCTGACTTCTCAGAAAAGTCCAGTGAGTCGGCTCAAATTTGGGTATGAAAAGGTGAATTCAGTTTGAAATTCCTCAATCCTGTTTAAACAGAATCAGAATCCTTCATTAATCCCCAGGGGGGAAATGACTTAAAATGGTAAAACGTAGAGAACTCACTAAAAAGGAAAGAGTCTGCATTAAAACACTTCATGACGCTATATGGTCTTTCTCATTTTTATGACAGGTGGTCTAATAAATTTATTCTGCACTGTATACATGAACAGACTTACACGTAAATGTAATTAGAGCAGTTGGGTTTCTACAGTTTCTAAAGTGCAAGACATACATGTATGTATTAGGTCTTTGATGGTATTAGGAAGCAAAGCCGTGGAAACTAAAGAGAAAAGGGGCCACTGTTGCGCAAATTGTACATTTCATAGTTCTGCAAATCTAAAATGTCTAACCCCGGGCTGCACACTGTGTACTGAAGATACATTTGGGTGACTGCATGTGCAGTGAGAAAGTAAAAATGTTGCTTATTTTATATTCTTTGTTTCAGTTGGCAGATTTGATGGCGTTTTATATGAAACAAGAAGATATGGTGACATTGAGAGGTTTATAGTTGAGGTTTATAGTGAACTCAAGGAACAAGCTGATGTACCCAAGTGGTCTAATTTTCCCTTATGATTAATGTATATTAGAGCATTAAAAGCTGGAAAAAAGAACATTAAAACTGGGGGGGGGGGGGGGGGGGGGGGGGATAGAGTGATA
>VUQH01013957.1:4347-20138 GCA_015106775.1 Etroplus canarensis
TTTGTTGTTTGTTTGTTTGTTTTTTTTTTTTTTTTTTGGTTTTTTTTTTTTTTTTTTTTTTTTTTTTTTTTTTTTTTTTTTGTTTTTTTTTTTTTTTTTTTTTTTTTTTTTTTTTTTTTTTTTTAATTTTTTTTTTTTTTTTTTTTTTTTTTTTTTTTTTTTTTTTTTTTTTTTTTTTTACTGTCTCTTGCTCTGTGCCTTTCTCATGTTCTTTCTCTGCATCTTCCACAAGACTTCCTTGCCCATGTTCAGGAGTAAAGTCTTTTCTGTGCGGAGGCGTTTTAGTGACTTCCTCGGCCTTTATGAAAAGCTGTCAGTAAAGCAGTCACTCCACGGCTGCATCATTCCACCACCACCTGAGAAAAGTGTTGTAGGTCGGTGCCAGGTTTTTTTCTTTTGTACTCTGTTAAACTTTTTTAGTCCATTTTGTGACACATCATTTGGTCCAACAGGAATGACCAAAGTGAAGGTGGGAATGGATGACCCGTCATCAGTGGAGTTTGTGGAGAGAAGGAGAGCAGCTCTGGAGAGGTGAGGATCCAGATAAACTTAAGATATATTTTTTTTCAGTGTTCATTTTCTGCTTCACATACTTCATCCTGCCTGCCACCACTGCTCTTTTTGAAGGTATCTTCAGAGAATAGTGTCTCACCCATCATTACTACAGGATCCTGATGTCCGTGAATTCTTGGAGACAGAAAATGTGAGTATTTTAACATGTAAAAAGTAGGAATAAGATTTTCTAGGATTTAATTTAAAAAATAAATTGTAATTGTTGAATTTTAAATCACGAATGACATGATTGCAAATTACATTTTACCAAAGTGCTAACTTTTGATGGTGTGTGTTTTTGCGCAGCTACCCAGAGCAGTGAACACTCAGGCACTGAGTGGAGCTGGGTTCCTCAAAATGATCAATAAGGCATCAGATGCTGTCAACAAGATGACCATCAAGATGAATGAGTCTGACACTGTAAGGAAACTTTGAGTGGTTAGTTTTCAGATAGCATTGCATATGTGGCCTGTTAATGGAAATACATCTTTATGAATTGGTGGGAATAAGCCGTAGATCGGTGGACCAGAGGGTTCTAGACATGTGATTTTCTTGGTCTTGTTCATTCTGTGTGTCAAAGTGGTTTGAGGACAAGTTCCAAGAGGTGGAGACTGAAGAGCAGCAGCTGAGGAAACTTCATGCTGTGGTGGACTCCCTCGTCAATCACAGGAAGGGTGAGCGCTGCCAGCCCTTATTAACTCATGATTGTTTTTGCACAGTTTATCAAATCAAAGTGTTTCATCCGGAGCAAGAAAAGAGCTTGATCCAGTTGTCAAGTCTTTTAGGGTGAAACAAGTCATCTGAATACATTTTCTGTTTCTTCTTTCAACACCAGAGCTGTGTGGGAACACGGCAGTGTTTGCCAAAAGTTTGGCCATGCTGGGGAACTCTGAGGACAATACAGCTCTGTCGCGGGCCCTCTCCCAGCTGGCAGAGGTGGAGGACAAGATGGAGCAGCTGCATCAGGAGCAGGCATCCAGTGACTTCTTCATCTTTGCAGAGCTGCTTAGTGACTACATTCGCCTGCTGGGTGCTGTGCGGGTAAGCTCATTACTTATACTACCAGGATGGTAGATGTAATAGGATAGATAGAAGTACTTTTCTTGAGGGATCAAGGAGAAAAGGCTTGAGAAAGTAAGGTTTAAGTATTTCCTTACACCAGTAACCTTTGTATATTTTATGTCATCATTCTCATGCCAATCTAAATATTTAAATATTTTTGTGTATATAAACAAAAATATATACATATACAATATAGAGTCAGTTGAGCCATTTAATGCCCCGCAAGTGTGTGATGCAATACATAGAGCTTTCTCTCTGAACTGTGCCGCTTGTGCAACCTAAAGACAGCAATAAAGGCTTTCCTTAATCACCTTTAACCAACCTTTAACATTGTACAAGGTCACAGTTTTACTGCAAGCATGCTGCCTGTTCTTGGTTTATTTTGTGGAAAGATCAGGTGTTGCTATTGTTGTTGTCTAATCTAGAAATGGATGTCCACAGGGGTGTTTTGACCAGCGCATGCGGGCATGGCAGCGATGGCAGGAGGCTCAGAGTACACTCCAAAAGAAGAGAGAGGCCGAGGCCAAGCTACTGTGGGCCAACAAACCTGACAAACTGCAGCAGGCCAAAGAAGATATATCTGAGGTAACAGTAATAGTGCCTACATGATTAATGCAGCACTGAATAAACACTTTAGTCTTTAAATTACACAGGAATTGGATTTAAAGAGTTTTCATTTTGTATTAAATTTCAAATGCATCAGATCGTTGATCAGATTAGTTTGACATGCAAGTAACAGTAAATCAGGCACAAAAAGAACATCATTTAAAGCAGTTCTGGTTATGTGGTTCTTATTTAAGAGACTAGTTTATTACCACCCTGCTAACTTCTTCAGATGGGAGAATGTTCTTTCAGCATTTAGTTTATGCGGAGGACTAACTGATCAACCTCTTGCCAAAGGAGGTGATATCAGAGTCATTTTCTTTCTGTTTGTCAGCAAAAAGGCACAAAGCAAAATTCCATGAAGCTGAGTTGAGAGCTTTTAATTTTTTCATATGGACCTGGATCACTTTCCTTTGCAAGATGGCCTTTTAAAGGTGATTTTTCACTACATTCTGATATTGATTTATATCGATACAGTCCTGTCAAAAATCAAACGGTAACATAACTAATTATCTGTTATGTAGTATTAGTATTATGGTTAATGTCATTAGTGTATTACTTTCTGTGGAATTCTTTATATTCTCATTTCTTTATAGAATCCATAAGTATTTAGGCAGTGACACAATTTTTATCATTTTGACTCTGCACAAAACTGATGAACAACAAAGGAATAAAAACTGATGTGTGGATTTTCAACTTT
This sequence comes from Etroplus canarensis, assembly GCA_015106775.1. Lineage (NCBI taxonomy): Eukaryota > Metazoa > Chordata > Actinopteri > Cichliformes > Cichlidae > Etroplus > Etroplus canarensis. Next base: position 7,265 of record VUQH01013957.1, read on the forward strand.
AAAGGATTCATGAAGGAGTATATCATCACTGAGGGGAAAAAACTTAAATAACTCAGATGTCTCTTGTGGTCTTTCAGGTGTGTGAGCCCACCAGTTCATTCCTTCTTTTTAGAAATTTACTAGATTGTTTATTTAGTCACTCCTAAAGTTAGTATCCCACTAAGCCATGGGTCGGCAACCATTCCTGTTAAATGAACCATTTCTGAGCAATTGTGGCCCCCAAAAAACCTGTATGGTGCTGCAAAACATATTTTGGCCTTATAAGGAAGGTGATACAGCCTGTTAAGTATAAATTATTCAAACAACATCACAGATAGGTGTAAATTAAAATCTATAACTACATGTAACTACTCTGCTTTATGTGATGTGATTATTTGGTGCTTTAACTTTGCATTTTCTTGCTTTGGTTGCATTTATAAGTTGTAGAAAAAAATCTACTTTGCTTACTTTGAAACAGATTAAAACTATGCAGGCCACTTTAAGTCCTACCTGGAGTAAATCATACTAGGAAGCTAGCAGCCTTGGTAGTGAAAGCAAACAAATCTTGAAAAAAAATAAACAGTTTTTAATTTCTATAGTCCCCTAGTTTTTTGTTCTGGCAAAGTCACAAAGAGCCACTGACAATGGGCAAAATGTTCAAGACCCCTGCCCTAAGCTGGTTATTTTTTTCAGCCCAGTGACGGCCTTCCTCACTTCTGAATTTAATTCCTGAAATCAACTCCAGACCTTTTCCCAATTTGTCATGAAATGACAATGGAAACTGGCCACACTTGGTCATTAAACTGTTGATTAGGCAACTGTCCAACTGCTGTTGAGCCTGTAAAAATTCTTAATGCAGTAGTGTTGCGCAACACCTCGAATTAAAGCTGAAAGTCTATGCTTTATTCACCTCTTGGTTGCTTCATTTGAAATTCACTGTGATGGGAGTGGGTACATTAGTGGTTTCAGTAAACACCTGACAGGTATCTGTGTTCCTTTATATTTAGCAAGTGGTTTATTTTAACTTACTATCTAAAAGTCTGTTAATTTTAATATTTTGTAATGTGTTACTATGGTGCATGATGTGGTAAGTATTTTGTTTTTCTCCTCTTGTATGTCCTCAGTGGGAGGCGAGGGTTACTCAGTACGAGAGAGATTTTGACAGAATTGGCATGACTGTACGCAAGGAGGTTCTCAGATTTGAGGTATGTTGGTTTTAACATCTTACTGCAACTTTGCATCAAAGTAGAATTAATGTGGCTCTTTTCTACACTGTTTGAAAATGGAGAGTACCACTGTATATTTGACTTTTCCAGCGACACAGGCAACTTTGTTGTGAGATCAGTATTGCCAATTTCTAACATGAACTGCAGCTCTGAAATTTTCTAGAGAGACAAAGAGACACGTCTCACCTTCAGCTGGTTCAAATTGTGGAACTTTGGCTTCATATCAACCCAATCCTGGCTTCTCTACAATTGGCGCCCTGTACGTTTTAGAAATTGATTTTAAGCTTTTAATGATCACTTTCAAAGCACATTATAGTCTGGCTCTAAGCTACATTATATGGGCAAAAGTATTGTCTCTAAATTATTGAATTCATGTGCTTCATTCAGTCCTGTTGCTACAGATATATAAAATTAAGCACCTATCCAGTCTGCCTTTACAAACATTTGTGAAAGAATGGCTCATTGTATAGAGCTCACTGAATTTGAGTATGGTACTGTAATAGGATGTCACCATTGCAAAAAGTCAGTTTGTGAAATTTCTTCCTCCTAGATATTCCACAATCAACAGTAAGTGGTATTTATTACAAAATGGAACCATTTAAGAACCACAGCAACTCAGCCACAAAGTTGCAAACCACATAAAGTTAAAAGCAGGGATGCCAAGTGTTGAGGCACATAGCGCATAAAAGTCATCAGTGCTTTGCTGACTGAGTAGCTCCAGAGTTCCAAAGCTCCTCTGGCATTAACGTCAACACAGAAATTGTGTAGCAGGAGCTTCATGGCATGGGTTCCCCTGGCTAAGCAGCTACATGCAGGGCTTACATCACCAACCATGATGACAAGCGTCGGATGGAGTGGTGTAAAGCATGCTACCATTCGACTGTGGAGCAGTGGAAACGTGTTCTATGGAGTGATGAATCACGCTTCTCTATCTCTACCTGGCAGTTTGATAAATGTGAGGAAATCGTCCAGCCTGACAGCATTGTGTCACCTGTAAGGTTTGGTGGACCAGGGCTAATGCTATGGGGTAGGCCTGGGCCCATTATTTCCAGTAAATCGTAATGCTTCAGCTTACCAAGACATTTTAGACAATTCTATGCTTCCAACTTTGTGGGAACAGTTTGGGGAAGGTAATTTTCTGTTCCAGCATGACTGTGCTCTGTGCACAAAGCAAAGTCCATAAAGTCATGGTTGGATGAGTTTGGTATGAAAGAGCTTGCACAGAGCTCTGAACTCAACCCCATCAAACATCTTTGGGATGAACTAGAATGGAGATTGTGAGCCAGGTCCTCTCATCCAACATCAGTGTCTGACCTCACAAATGCTCTTCTGGATGAATGGGCAAAAATTCCCACAGAAACACCCCAAACTCCAGTACAAAGTCATATCAGATTGCACTGATTTGCACTAATGTGAGATTACAGTAGGTAATACTCTCCTCAATGAAAGCCGGTCTTGTCACCTTCACCTCGTTTCTAACCTTGGAAGCAGGGGAAGTTCTGCCTGGAATTCTTAAAACTGGCTTAAGCTTGAAATGTGACACTTTTTTCTTTTCAGAAAGAGAAAGCCAAGGACTTCAAGAGCCAGATAATCAAATACCTGGAGGCAATGCTGCAGTCACAACAACGGGTAATCATTTAACCATATTAAGTATCATGTACAAGTACTCATATGAATAACCAACATGGCTGTTAAACACTGTTAACAATTGATATCTCATTGTGATAAAATGTTGTAACTTGGTTTTTCTTCTCATCCTGCTTGTGTTGTAGCTCATAAAGTTTTGGGAGGCATTCCTGCCTGAGGCAAAGGCAATAGCTTGATGAAGAGGGAGACTTTTTAAAAGACCCCAACTGCCTTTTTGAACACTTTACCTCTTTACCAGGAACTGAGAGGACAATTTTGAAACATAGAAGAAACTTCCATCCATTTTTTTTCTTTTGTCTTTTTAATTACAGTGTATTCTCTTATCTTGTACAGTTCTTTGTTATAATGAGCTGTCACATTTACACAGCATTTCTTTGGCATAATGCCTTGTTTATGTTCCTGATTTAAAGATGGTATAATGCAAGATTAACCTGGCCATTAGTATTTGTAAAACTCAGCCTTGACAGTGGGATATATATTTATGTTTCTTACTTGTATTAACAGAGGTACTGCCCCTACTTAACTTTGTCTATAGTTTACATTAGAAGATAGGCATATGTAAATCATTCCACACTAACAAATGGATGCATGTCATAACTTTTTGATGCACTAAAATGCATTGTACAGTTGGATTTTGTTTTATCAAAACACCACTATTAATGACTGAGTAATACCAGGAGTATTAGCACATTGTAACAATGTATCACACAACACATATTATATCATAAGTCATATTAAAAAGCAGATTTGACAAGGCTACAAGCTTGTCAGAGTTGTTACAGTGAGCGCAAGGTGTGAAAATGCAATCGCCACTTTGGTGGTATATTCTACTATGGCGCAATTTCTAGAGTTTTGTTTATTATTAAATGATCTATTTCTGCAACAACATATACATAGACGTATTATGTCAGAGACTGAGGTTCAAAGGAACTCATTTGGAACTGCTGCAGAGATTGTTTACAACCCCTGTAAATGACTGACGTGTTCAAATGTACACATATTGAGCATTGAGCAGAATAGAATCATACAGCTAACCATACTTTTTTTTATGAACTGGTCTAACAATGACAGAAAGGCATAGACATTCAAGTAAGACAGTCCGTTATTTTTTTAATCATCATTTGTAAGTGTAGTTTTTCTGTCATGTCATATTTACGTAAGAATGTGCTTTATTTTTGTAACCACTTTACATTAGTACACACATTTTCCTGGAAATGCTGTACAGGTAGATGTACAAAATAAATGATGATTGGTTAAGCTTTGGGCCACTGTTATGTTTTTGTGTGTGTTTATTTTGTTAGCTATTTTATGAGATCATCCGTCTCAGTGCAGAACATAAAGCTCCTCTGTGGTTCTATACATGTAATAGGAACTTTGGTTATAACTATGTTGTTAGAAACACTTTGAAGATTAATCATGACTTTAAAACAATAGTTCTCAAAATTGTTGTTGCATGCCCAACTTTAAAAGCTGAAAAAGTTTACGCCCTGCAATTTTTATCAGTCATTATAACCAGAATGTCAGTAATACAGCAACTCATCTGGCTCAGAAATGTGTGAAGTACAGAAAGTTGATACAGTTTCTTGTCATTGGTTGGTTGGATGACAAAAGCCCTAGTTCTTAACGAGCCTTGACCTAGTTTAAGATGTGTTTATGCCATAAATAAACCAAATGACAGTATTCATGTATAGATGGCAGAAGGGTGCATGCAAACACAGATTTTATGAACATTACAATCAAAAACAATACTCTTAAAAGCAGCAATTCTTGTGAAAAAGTTCCCATAAAATGACAAATATGACCTAAATCCTGAGCACAATTTAGGTGGCAACCCTTTAGGTTATCATTGTGTCCAATTTTCACTAAATTCTGACCAATACTCTGTAGTTGAATTTTGCTAGAAGCAGTGAAATAGCAACACAAAATTTTGTTTATTTTCCCAAAAAATAATAAATATGTTTATTCAACTTAGTATTGGCACTGGCTCCAAGCCCCACAGTTTGAAAACCACAGTTTTGCTCTTGGTTGAATTACACATTAACTCCATTCCTTTATTCACTTTGTAGCTGTTATGCTCAATAAAATAGAGTTTGTCATAAAAGCTTTTTTGTGTATAATAAAATCCAAAAGCATTGCATCTGTGGCTGATGGACAAATGGAAGCAAGAGAGAACTGAAAAATACAGGGTATCCAGTACATTAAAAAGAAACAAAAATCAACTCTGGACCAGCCTAAAATGAATTCAGATTTATTTTAAAACCTAATTTTCAGGCCAGTGTGGACTGAGGCCCTTAAAATACTTGTGTCAAAAACTCCTGACACAAATATGAAAAGGACAAATTGACTTCTTCTTCAGGGGTCACCACAGCAGATCATCTGCCTCCATCTCACCCTATCCCTTGCTTCCTCTTCCCTCACACCAGCCCTCTGCATGTCCTCCTTCACTACATCCATGAGTCTTCTCTGTGGTCTTCCCCTTTTCCTCCTGCCTGGCAGCTCCATCTTCAACATTTTCTGTCTAATACATCCACTATTCCTTCTCTGCACATGCCCAAACCATCTCAAAGGTGGCAAAAACCATGGCAAAGGTTTTATGCTGGATGTCCTTCCTAACACAACTCTCCATGATGAGAGGGGCAGCTACATCTACTAATGGGTGTTTATATAGGTACGAAGTTTGCACATGTTAAAATCATTATAAATCCTTAAATTTTCAGACAGTTTTCTAAGGACTTTTGTGTATGTGTGTCTCTCTGTAGTGTAGTGGTTTACACATTCACCTTACAAGTAGAAGGTCCCAGGTTTGATTCCAGGTGGGGACACAAGCCGCTCTCACCATGGAGGGCTGTGTCAGGATGAGCATCTGGCATGAAACCTCTGCCAGTTTACCAGTGCAGCTCAGTTTGCAATGGTTTCCCCTGGGGGAAAATTGAAGGGAGCAGCTGAAGGTGCATTTTTTTCCTCCTTCCATTTTCTTCCGCTTATCAGTTTGAAGGGGGTACTGGGGCCAATCTCAGCTACATAGGGTGAAAGGCAGGGTACACCCTAGACAGGTCGCCAGTCCATTGCAGGACCAACATAGAGAGACAGACAACCATTCACACCAATGATCAACTTAGAATTGCCAATTAACCTAACCCAACGGTCGGTAACCTTTTCTATTAAAGGAGCCATTTGAAGGAATTTTTGACCAAAAAAAAAAATCTGTAAGGAGCTGCAAAAGATATTTAAACCTTCACAATGAAGGTGACACAGTCTACAAAAATATCAACATAAAATTATAAAAATTGTTACTTTTAAATAAATTTTAGTACCAACAAAACAAAAGTTTTGATGCAGGGGAAAAATGTATTGGCATGTACAGGCCAACTTTAAACACCACTTTAAAACCTACAGTGCAATGAATTCGATTAAAAGTAGCCTAATTTGGTAATAAATAAAACCTGTAAAGATAATAGCAAAATAAATAGGCCAGGTTCTAATCCAGCCAAAGATGAAGTAAAGTTTGCTTTTTGGACTTAGAATCCATGGCTAGGGATACAAAGGACTATCTACTTATGTACTTATATCCATGCTACACACAGGTTCAACAAAATTAAGAAGGGTGCCAAGTGACGGAGAATGTAAAGAATCACTTCATGTAATTATGAACACAAAAAGTTTAAAATAACCTTTGTTATTTCCATATTCATCTAGTTTTTTGTCAAAGCCTCGGGGAGCCCCTGACCTAAACTCTTTGCATGTCTTTGGACTGTGGGAGGAAGCAGGAGTACCTGGAAAGAACCCACATAAGTACAGGGAAAACCTCCACACAGAACAGCCCAAGCTGCCCAGCTGACGGAGTTGAACCTGGACCCTCTTGCTGTGAGGCAACAGTGCTAACCGCTGTGTAGCCGCACAGTGGGTGGCCCTTCTTTCCTTCTAATCTTCATTCTACCCCCCCGCCGCCACCACCCCATTTAAAAAAATCCTGGAAACGCCCCTGGAAGACACACCGAAAGCTCGACGGGATTTGAAGTAAGTCATTCACGCCACGCGTCGCTCTCACGTGGAAACATCCGCATTTAATTTAGTCTCCACTCATTTATTGGATTTATTCTTTTAATAAGTCACCCTTCAGTACTTCTCGCGGTCTCGCCGCTAATCAGTCTCTGTCTGACCCGGAAGTGCGCGTGGACAAGCGGGCGGTGCCGTGTTTGTACATCCGGTATGCTCGAGCCTCTCACGAGCAGCGAAGGCAGACGAAGAATGGAGCGAGCCGCTAACGGCTGTTAGCGCGAGACCACAGCAGCAACAAGCGGCTCAGTTATTATTATTATTATTATTATTTTAATAAAACAGAGGCTCCCACATCACACTCCGGCTCTGCTTATCACCAGAAACAGAAGCTGCGTCCTGACCGTCTGGATTCACCGCTGCGAAGGTGAGACTGCTGTGTTTGCTCGCTAGATTCGGTTGGAGGCTTTTGGTTCTCGGCTAATATTTTGGTTGCTAACGGAGCTAATTTCCTTGTTGCACTCGGTCCAGCTGTCACCCAGCCATCAGTAGGTGTTCGCTAAGGCGTTGACAGAGCGGGGCTGCTCTTTAAACAACTCGGTGTTGCGATGAACGCGAAAATGTCTCAGGATATATTTCGAGCCTGACCAGCTCGCTGTGGCCAAGTAATGTTTTGCTAACGTTAGCTTTATGGCTGATTAGTCTGCTTGGTAAAAATTTTCCTGAGCTGCTGCTCGGTCCGCTTTACTGCTCGATGTGGCCGGCAGTAATGCTAAGACTGGCTTTGAAGCGCTGCCACCTCGCTTCCTTGTTTTGATTCCACCTTAGGCCTGCCTGCAAAAGATCAATCAGCTGCCTCTGCCCAGCACTTCCTCACTTAGAAAACCTGCTGTCTTCACTGCTTACTACAAGGTGAGGGATGCTCACAATAGAAAAGACTGAGCCCAGGCCCCCCTCTCAGCCTGCTCACCGTCTGCACAGTTGCATTTCTGGAAGTGTAGCTGGTTTGGTTTAATTTTTATCTTCAAGCATTTTTATTGAGCAGTTTGAAAACACATGAAAATGATAATATAGATAGGATATGCTTTATTTGTCACAGACACAAATATACACAGTACACTGTGAAGTGCAATGTGTTTTTGTACCTGCATCCAGCTATAAAGTGACCCAATAATAAATAGAAAAAATGCATATAAGATAGTATAATAAAATAATAGCCTTTTGAAAAATGTGTAGAATATACTATAAATTGTACATAGAAACAAGTTGCTCAGATGTTCCATTATTATATAAATAATAACAAAACAACAACCTTCAAGATAAGACTTTATTAATCCCACCGTGGGGAAATTTGATGTTACAGCAGCATGACAGAATCACACAGAAATGGGAGCATGCCTACTAAAAAGTAGCATAAACTAAAATAGAAATTAAAGAGAAGTATTTAAAAAATAAACACTATTTTCAAAAAAATGAATATACATGATATATACGTATGTGTACATTTTATTGCCTCTGCGTGAAACAAATAAAACAAGCACACATGGTGTGTATATTCAGTAATGTGAAATAAAAAGTAGTATAGCAGGGAGAAAGAAGAGATGTACAAAAAGTAATGGTTTTTGTGTTTGAGAATTGAAATAAATGGAGACCTTATGTTTATACATTTTTGGTAGTTATCTTTCAGAGCAAATTTTATGCGTTTTTTTGAGTTATGTTCTTCTGTTATAATTTCAACATAGGACATCAACCTTATTCCAGAATTTAAGAATGAGTTTCTTAGCAGCTGTCAGACCATAGGTGACAAATTGTCCTTGGGAGACTATCCATTTTGCCAGATTCTTAGAAGTCCCCAGTGTGATTACTTTTAGATCTGCCTTGAGCTTAAACTTAAGTGTCTCAGAAAAGAGACAAAAGGTTTCCTTGCCTGAATTTTCTGACGTGAGGCGGGTTGCAATGCTGTGAGTTAGAGTGACTTCCTGAAATTAACATCTGTTGCACATGGGTGAAGTATCTGGAGGTATTTTATCCAATCTGGATTTGGAAGAATGTATCCTGTGTAATATTTTAAAGTATATCAGACAGCATCTGGCATTCATGGAGCAAGTGTAGGTATTCTGTAAACTCTTATTCCACAATTCAGTCTAAATTTTCTGGCCTAGGTCTTCCTCCCATGCACAATCTATTCAGTTTAAATTTTACCCCTATGTGTAGCTGCAGTATACATTTTCTTTGCCTGTGATCAAGCTTACATGTATAAATATGTTATTACCATTTACCCCATATCTAATAAAATAAGGAATTGCCATATTTTTCTTTAAAATACCCCAGTGTCAGGTTTTTAAAAACAGAGTAAATATGCTCTGAAGGGGACATGTTATTGATACATTTAGCAGCTGAACAACTGTCTAAACTGGGGCAATGTGTGCACATGATGAATTAAGTGAAATTGTTTGTATAGCCCTACTCAAAATGCTACAATAAAATGGAACTCAAATTGGCTGTTTAAAGAATTAACATTAAGTCATATTTAAGCAGTTTAATACTTTTTAAGTTTTTCTTCATGCATATGCAGAACATGTTAAACAGTGCAGATTGTGCAGGTGATAATTTAAAGCAGTGGTTTGTTCAACAAAATATATGAACTACTTATGGTGATCGTGCAATATTTGGACGATCTTTGTTTAAACGAAAGGAAAAAGGAGCTCATTGTCATGGATGTGGGTGCACACAAAGCCAAAGTATGCACACGTGTGTGTTTTCATGTGAATTGTCAGAGGAGGAAGAGTATGGATTATCTAAATTCCATTCAGTTCTGGTTCATAAGAGCTGGCTTTAAGGAGAGAGGCAGCCTTTAGCTGGCATTGCCACAGTAGGAGTCTGCACTGTTGGCAGGCCCCCCTCTCAGGCTGATCTTTCCACTGAAGGTTAATTACTGCACTCAGAGCCTTTATGTTTCTGTAAAAATAAAAAAAAAAGATGTCAATAGATTAGTCCTTTTTAATAGATGCTAATCAGTTTGCAGCATCTTTCAGTTTCTCATGGTGTTTTGACAGGCACATTTGTGAACTGTAATCAAGGTTTGTAAAATATATTTTCAATACCTCCTTACTGTAGTACTGAAAGAAATGTATTCATGAATAGTGCTGGATGTTAAAAGTAGCATTTAACCAATTACATCCACTTTCCTCAACTCTTAAAATATTTAGGTTTTGATTGCCAGGAAATAGTCACCAAATAAACTCTTGTGTCTGCAAGGATTAGACTGCAAGCAGATTTATTTATTTATTTTTTCCATCCTCTCCACATTCGAGTATTACCGCAGCACTTTGAAAACATGCTGTCATAATATATTACTCATATTTCTACAAGCACCACATTCCTCCTTCATTATTTCTGGAGTAAAACTAGAACATAACATGGCTTGATGCATATTTTCAGCTGAGAGAATATCGATGATGTGACAGATACATGAGGTCAGCAATAACAACTCAGGTCTGAGAGCATCTCCTGTAATATGACACATTTCCTGTTCATGCACAGTGAGCGTCATTCAAAGTTGTAAAGCTTTGGGATATCCAGATGGTGGGGAAAGGTGGTTTTATTTGAGCACAATATCATATAATTGTTCGTGATATAAACTAGTTTAAGTCCATTAGATTTATTGTTTGCATGGCTTGCATGCTGTGAGTTGGCAGTTATGTTGTAGCTGCATTTTTTATAAATAAAAATCGAAGTGGCAATCTAATATATACATTGATGTATAAGAATAAGTGAGGTAAGGTACTTTTGGCTTCTTCCTTTTTCCAGAATGGATTGCCACAGCAGATGGATCTGATTTTGCATTTTTATACATATTGGTATATAAGAATGCAAAAATATTTATGAGTTTCTTTATTGAGTTTATTCAATAGAGCATGGTGATTAACTTTGTTATCATAAAGGCTGTGGCAGAGTAAAATTCAATGCCCTTATGTACGTGGGCACATCATAAAACAGGCTGTGCTGTCATAAAGTTGTACCATCATTAAAAGGGAAGCTACATTTACCACTACTCTGTTCTAGTCTAGGATAAAACTAGCGCTAGTTTCTACCAGAGTTTGGCCACCTGGCCAAAAGATCATATCATGATCCTCAATCTGAAAGAATCATAATTCAGTCCCACAGATGTAGTTAAGCTCACACGATCACTTGATGTCTTCGCTCAGATTTTGATTTTGAAAATTCAGACTGTAAGTGGTGCTTCATATCTTCATTACTTTGATGCTTCTTTTGGGATGTTATGTTATTTACCAGTATTCTCTGTTCACTTTGGCTTATTCTGTTTACAAAGTGAAATATAGGGATGATAATTTCGAACTGTTCCAGATGATCCAGTCAATTGGAATTTGGTTTCTCAGAGATTATCAGTTGTTTTCATCAAGACTGGCATGTTTTCCACAGACTTTACATAAAGAGGAGACATGGCGCACAAAGAGTCCTAAACAGAAGTCTGCGGGAAAATTCTGAAAAGCTCAAGTTGGCACTTGTCCCGCCCTGCCCTCAAAGAGCCAATCAGCAGTAGCAATGCTAGGTAATCATGTGAACATGCACAGATATGACTAAAGGATCATTTGCCATCATGCAACTGTTTCAGCTGTGCGGTGGCAGACATATTTCTCTACTCGTTTCTGTAGTAAAGACTTAAGGAAGTATTTTTTTCCTTTATTCTTGGTTTTCCATAATGTGAATTAGCATGGCATTTGTCCACTACCCTGCTGGATGTGTAGAGAGACTGTAACCATCAGCACTCTGAACCATTATTAAACTGGTAATGTTGTGTAACTGCTCATGTAATCAAAATATAACTTATGGTAGGTGGTTCAGAGTAATTGTCCATCGTCTTTTTCGAGGGTCCAGGTCGCGGAAGCAGCAGTTCGAGCAGAGAAACCCAGACTTTCCTCTCCCCACCTCCTCCAGCCCAGATTTGTTTCAAGATGGCTGCCAAGTTATGAGGCTTGCTTCTAGACAGGGCTGGTTGACTAACTGAATTTTAAAATCAAATACGATTTTACCATCTAAAAATTATGGAAACAAATAACCTGAGTTAAAAGATTTCATTTCCCATTCATTTTTGCTACGAAGAGCTGTTCTGTTTTTTTCTTTAGTTACAAATCAAGTGCACTGCTTTCATTTACAGTGGTGCATTTTCGCCCTTCTCTAAAAAGTCAAACTCTGTCACTCTGTTGTTCAGCTCGAGCAAAAATAACAAAGTATCAACCGGAGGAAGAAAAACTTATGGAACTATTATTAATGGTTAACAGTTGTTTTTGCCTCCTGATCTTCCGAGGCACTCGAGCCCACTATTACTTGCGGCTCTCTTCAGCCCCTGCAGACATTCTGTGGTGGAGACAGGCTAGCAGGGTCTAGTGATTGCCTTTGTGAGAGACCAGGGCTTAATGGTCAAAACAGTCAAGGCCAAAAACCTACCAGATGACCATAGGCCTGTTCTGTGAATCAAAATTAGTGGCTTAGCGAAGTAACTATTTGGATAACTATGGGTTTTCGGTGTTACAAAGGTGGTTCACGTCTTGGAAGATCCATCAGATGTTGGTGTGCCACTAGCAAGAGGGTCTAAACTGGATCCTGGATTACCTGACTGGGAGACCCCAGTCAGTCCGGATTGGGAATAGCATCTCCAGCATCACCACACTGAACACTGGAGCTCCTCAGGGCTGTGTGCTCAGTCCACTGCTGTTCACCTTGTTGACTCATGACTGTGCAGCAATGCACAACTCGACCGTGACACGACTGTGGTGGGTCTCATCAGCAAGAACGATGAGTCAGCTTGCAGAGAGGAGGTGCAGCGGCTAACAGCCTGGTGCAGAGTTTCTGAACATCGGCAAGACTAAAGAGATGGTTGTTGACTTCAGGAGAGCACAGAGTGACCATTCCCCGTTGTTCATCAAGGGATCCTCTGTGGAGATCGTCCAGAGCACCAAATTTCTTGGTGTTCTTCTGGCAGAGAACCATCGAGAGCATCCCGA
>VUQH01013968.1:15891-25984 GCA_015106775.1 Etroplus canarensis
CAGGGGAGCCAGGGATTGAACCATCAACCTTCTAATTGATAGACAACCTGCTCAACCTCCTGTGCCACAAGTTGTAGAGGAGCTTTACTGTCTGCCGGCCACCAGGTTAGGCCTTTCAGCCACTTTTAGCTCTTAGTTTTGAGTTTGCATCCAAATTTTGTGTCCGTTTACGTCAGTATTTCCATCAGGTGTTGGGTTTTTATAGCAACTGATAAAGCCACACTTTTCCTTGAAGCCCTCTTTGTAAAACCTTGGTCAGTTTATCAGGAAGATCAGGTGCGTGTTTTTTGACTTGCAAATGAACAGTGGTGCCACATACAGAACTTCAGCATGGTATTGGCCACTAGGGGATTTCTTTGCAGCTCTGCTTCCTCTTATGGCCTTTCTGATAGAAACCCTGTGTAAACAGAAGTCATGCAGATTTTCTTCTCCAATTCATGCTGTCAGATGCACAGACAAGTGAATGCTGCAGGTATCTGCTTTTTCAACACCTACTACACCAAGTGGTCATATTTCTGAGCAGCAAATACTGTGAGTAACTGCAGTATGCACACGCATAAGTGATGTTATAAATAGACAATCATTATTTATGTATCTGCTTACACATCGAAATTGAAAGTCTGTTTACCTGTTCACTCACTTTGGAGCAGAAATCACTGGTGTAAGTATCTTCAGTGTAAGTTCCTATGCAGATGATGTGATACTGTTTATGACAAATTGGTGATATGTTTTCTTTCTTAAGGTGCTGATTATTTTGTAAGTGGAACAAACAAAATTATTAATTTAAGTCTTTAAGAAAAAATTTACTGTCAAGGATTGAGAAGGACATATTGTATATATGTCCCAAGCAGTACCATTTTTGACCTGTAATACTGGAACCACCAATATTTCAGACTACCTAAAACCACCAGGTGGAGTCATTCTGACCCCATCCTGAAACAGTAGCAGCAATGGTGAATAGGTCATTTTTTTTAAGAAGTTGTTATTTTTCATCTAATATTTGTAATTATATGTAAGATTGGACAGAATAAGCATTTAAGATGAAGTTTTAGAGTTACAAATGACTAAGATTATTTCATTACGGATCATAAAGGTAAAATATATTTTAAAACACACTAATAAACAAAGGGAAAAACAAACAACAAAATTTGTTAACTAACATTAAGAATTTTAAAAAATGTAGAAGAACATTGTAGAAAAGTTAAGCCTAATTATGGATAAAGTGTGATTTTAGTTGTTAAATTTTAGCACAATTTTCTTTATTTTAGCTGAAATAAAGAAAGTTCAGAAAAAGAGAGAGCTCACTGCGCTAAAGTTTGAAGAGCCTACGTTTTAAAATTCACAACACATTTGGCAACAACAAAATATCATCCATCCATCCAGTTTCTTCCGCTTATTTATTTACTTATCTATTTAGCTCATTGTAGATAGTGTTCTCATAGTGTAGTCATTCACATTACAAGTGGAAGGTCCCTAGTTCAATTCCAGTTGGGGAGACAAGATCCTCTCACCATGGAGGGTTGCGTCAGGAAGGGCATTTGGCATAAAACCTCTGCCAAATTACCAATGCAGATTAATCCTCATTGGCGACCCCTAGGGGAAAGTACAATGAAGCAGCCAATGGTATATTTTATAGCTAGTTTAGCTATAACAAACGACATAAGTTGCATCAAGGTTTTACAATATTAGAGAAAAACCTCAACAATCGAGGATTTCTAATGAGCAGCAATTGGTGACGGTGGGAAGGAAGAAATCCCTTTTAACAGGAAGAGACCTCCAACAGAGCCGGACTCAGGGAAAGGCAGCCATTTGAGAAGTAAGAGGGAAAGAAGAGGAAATAGTGAGCATAGAGATGAGACAAATATGCAGACATATTTATAAACATAGTGGTGTCCCCTAGAGCACTGGTTCTCAAATGGGGGTACCCGTACCCCTGGGGGTACTTGAAGGCACTCCAGGGGGTACGTGAGTTTCTTTTAAAATATATATGTATATATATTAATGATAACAGCAATTTAAAACAGTTGGTTAATAAATATTCCAATTGTTCAAAAGTTCATAAAATGAATTTTATAGTGAGCAGGCTATTCAGTTTCATTAACCTAAAAAATAGACTGGCCCCCATACCAGGATGGTTTGACCCAGCCTGGCACGTGGCGTCCCTGTCAATCACAGCTGCCTTGAGATGTTTGTAATTTTAATATGTCAGTCTCATTTTTCATCCTTAATCACAATCACAATACTTTAATAATCCCAGGAGGGACAGACGCTCAGTTAGATATAAATATCAACCTGAAAAGCAGAAAATGATGATTAAAATAAATAAACAAATAAACAAACATATCTATATAAACTGCAACATGTTACATAAATAACTTCAAAGTTAAACATTATATACAATATGTACAAGATATGGCCATAAAAGAAACTGGCCCAGGAGTCAGAGGGAGGAGTCACAGAGTGTGATGTCACAGGTAGGAATGACTTCCTGTGGCGTTCTGTGGAGCATCGTGGTGGAATGAGTCTGCTGCTGAGCGTGCTCCTGTGTCTGTCCAACACTGTCCTTAACTTGGACAGCGTCCTCCTAATAAATGTATTAAGATTTCTTCATTTTCTGTGCATGATTATGTTTATGATTCTCTGTGAAGAAATGTTTACAATTAAGTTCACAAATTTAGTTTAAAAAACAAAACTCTTTATTGTAACCCAAAAGAGGCACTTTATGTTGATCATTACTTTTATGTGCACAAATCTCTATTCATAAAATAAATATTTCTTTAACAAGTTTTGAGTTACTTTTATATATTTTGTGTCCAAATTGTTTAAAAACAGACCAGTATAGATGACAAAGTTTGCACAGTTTGATGTTTAGTAAATCAGACACTGACGCTGCAGTTTTACCTCTTTTTTCAATCAAAAACAGTTTTCTGATTTTCAGTTATTCACACTCTCGTGGTCTTTGGACTGTGGGAGGAAGCTGGAGCTCCTGGAGATGATGATCGTATAGACAGTCAGTATGGGTCCCAGGTCAGGTAGAATGAGAAGGTTTATCCTGTAACGCTGTGGAAAAGGCTCCATAGAGGAGGATATTACCTACTGGTGCAGTCGATCACCTGGCTGCTTCTTACGTCCTACAGGAGCAGGAAGGATGTACTTAGTTTTGCACTTTATCAGGAATAATTACGACCTTTTATGCGAAGAACAGGCAGTCGGCGATGTTTGTATGATTCCTGATCAGTGATGTGATAACGCTAATGTCCTGAATGAGACCATTTTAGGGTCATATGTGAGAACGCTGCTTGTTATTATTATTGCTGTTGTTATCACTGGTAGAGGCAGCATTAAAGAACTGAACATGCAGGTGAAAAGATCCAAGGGGATTTCTCACTGAAGAGAGGGACATGTTCTCATTTCCTCCACTGATGGTCTCCACCACATCTGAGTCACATGGCCTGAATGCTCTTGCACATGTAATGACAGGGAAGTTTGTCTGTCTGATTTAATCCCAGCGCTTATAAAGGCGCCTCAAACACTTCCTGCTGATGTGACTCACTTTTCCTTTCAATACTTCTGTATGCTACGTGGGGCTTAGGTGGCACTGTTGCCTCACACAGGAGGGTCCAGGGTTTAAATCTAGCAGCCACAATGGTCTACTTTGTACTGGCCACTTCATTAGGTACACCTGTTCAGATGCTTTTATATGAAAATATCCAATTAGCTGACTGCATGACAGTAACTATGCGTTTAGGCATGTGCGACGGCCTGCTGAAGTTCAAACTCAGCATCAGAATGGGGAAGTGAGGTGATCTGAATTTGGCGTGGACCGGCCAGGTCTGAGTATTTCAGAAACTGCTGATCTGGTTGGATCTATCAGCACAACAATCCGTAGGAATTACAGAGAGTGGGCTGAACAGGAGAAAATATCCAGTGAGTGGCAGTTCTCAGGTCAGTTTGAGCTCATAGGAAGGCAACAACAACTCAACTGATCCCTGGTTACAACCAAGGCAAGCAGAAGAGCATCTCTGACTACACAACAGATGGGGCGCAGCAGCAGAAGACCACGCTGGATTCCAGTTCTGTCAGGTAAGAACGGGAAACTGAGGCTAACCCCTGCTGAGAGAAGCTACAACGTGGGCAACAGGGACTTGCTGGCTGTTCAGCTAGCTGTGGAGGAACGGAGGCCGTGGTTCAGAGGAACTGAGCAGGCAGTGGTTGGATGGACAAACCGCGAGAACATTGCCTACATCTGCAGCAGAGGAAGACCACACTGCATGCCACACAGAAAACTGAGGCTACAGTTCACATAGGGTCGCTGACACTGAACAACAGAACGCCGGACAAACGTTGCCTGGTCTGATGAGTCTCCAGTGCTGCTGCCACATTCGGATGGTAGGCTCAGAATTTGACACAAACAGCGTGAAAGCGTGGATCTGTCCTGCCTTGTATCAGCAGTTCAGGCACCTTCTGAACAGACTGGTCATATTTTTTAACATTTATTTATTTAGCAGGAAATAAAATGCTCTTTTTTTTGGGTTGTGGCAGTCAGCAGAAACCAGAGCTCCCAGAGAACGTGCCAAAGGCCCTACAGGGGTCCAAACCCAGGACCCTTCTGCTCTGAAGCAACAGTGCTAATCACTGAGGACTCCGCTAAAGCTGACGCCGAAGAGATGAGTTACCGATGTGATGTTGTCATCATCAGGCTTCAGGACCCAAGTTCCCGCTTGCTTTTAGCCTAACCGATATCTGGGTCATTCGTGGTAATGCAGCTGTAAAATGTAACCACCGAATCCCCCAACATAAAGCACATTTGGTGTGTGAGAGTAAAATCATGGGTTTCCTGTTGTGAAGCCAGCTGTTTGCTCTGTCCTCATTCTCATTCAAAATTAAACAAGCAGCACTGTGGAGGGTTTTTCCTGTCCCTTTGAGAGGTGACGCAACAATGACCACAGTCATTCGCTGAAGGTTTAAAGACTGCTGTACGTTATTTCCCAACAATGAAATCATTTTGTTTGGTCTACTTAATTGACACAGTTGTAGTTTAGTTTTGGGTAAAAGAAACATTTATCAACACAACTGGTTAAAAAAATAATATGGTCGATGTTGGAGAGTCTCCGCTGGCTCTGGCTAAAACCTCTGTGGGTTGGCTTGTTTCAGTTCATGTCATGGTCCTGGGTCTTGTTGAGTTCGGTTCCTGTTTTGGGACACAGTGGTACTGCGGTTAGTGCCGTTGCCACACAGTAAGAATCTCCCGGCTGGCTGGAGTCGTTCGGTTTGCATGTTTCTGCAGGACTGGCCAGGTTCTCTCCAGGTACTTCGGCTTCCTCCAAAGACGTGCTCGTTAGGTTAGCTGGTGATTCTAAATTGGCAGTGGGTGTGAATTGTGAGCGCGAATGGTTGCCTGTCTCTTTGTTATTCAGTTCAATTCAGCTTTATTTATAAAGCGCCAATTCACAACAGAAGTCACCTCAAGGCCTTTCACCCTACAGTATCAGAGGGAAAACCCCAACAATCAGACCATCCCTTACGAACAAGCATATGGTGACTGTAGGAAGGAAGAACTCCCTTTTAACAGGACGCGACCTCCAACAGAGCCAGGCTCGGGGGGGGGGGCAGCCATTTGCCTCGACCAGTTGGGGGTGAACGGAGAGAGAAGACAACATTTAATGACGTGCAGCAGTAACAAATAAATGTGGCATACATTAGCCGGGGACTCTGAGGTCACATTGTAAATAAGAGGTCAGCTCAGGTTAGTCTGTCTCAGCCGCTGGCTAAAAGATGAGTAAGAGGGCCATATTACTATGGATATTTGTTTCAGTTAAAAATGTGGTTGGTATGTTTTATCTATTCATTTTTTAATTTTTATTTTGCATTCTAACCACCATATCTGTTCTTTAGTTTTAATAAAGCGCATGTTAAGTGTATACATCGCCTTCTGTCATCAGTCTTTTTGCCTTCACAAAATGAAACACCATTAATAATGAATGTGTATTAATCACAATTAAGGTAAATTAATCCACAGGGTCCCTGTGATTAATCTGATTAAAATTTTTCATCCTTTGGCAGCCCTAATAATAAGAGTTTAAGGGTCAAAAAGGTTTATGTAGTTTTTGGTTACTTTTCCTGTGCAGTTCTCAAAGACGTCACTAGATGGCACACAGCAGGAGGCTGTAGATGCTGTACAGGAGCTCTTTGTTTCTGCGTACAGGCGAGTCTGATGTTGTAGATAAGCGACGAGACTGTGGAGAATCAACAGGGGTGGTGAAATGTGTAGTTCTGAGTCATTTTGGGGCTCAGAGCCGGTCCCTGATGTAATCCCACCCCCACCTTCAACCCATCTGCCACTCCTACTGCACACCTCACCACCACTGTCCTGCACCACCTTCACATGCTTCCCTGCAACTCCTGAGTTCAAGGTGGGGGTGGGATTACATCAGGGACCAGCTCTGAGCCCCTTCTTCAAGATTCAAGATTCAAGAAGCTTTATTGTCATTTCAACCACATATATCTGATGCAGAACATGGTGGGATGAGAGAACGTTTCTCCAGGACCTGGTGCTACATGAACATACAACATAAAGATCAAACAGGGAAAAACAACACAGAGCTTGTTTCTTGTCAGCAGTGGTGATGGACAGGCTGGCACATGAGGTCAGAAATGAATAAAAAAGAAAAAGGAACAGAAAACACAAAGAAGGAAAGAGTGAACACTTTATAGAATATGAAACAGTAAACAAAAGTCAGTCTGTACACTTGAGTTTTGAAAAGCTTTTTTTAGGATGTGGTCTGACAGTCAGAGGAAGTTCGGGTTGAGCATGGGCCGTGGAACCTGCATCAGTCACCGATTCTCTGATCTGAGGGGTCGGGGGTCTGCAGAAGGTGTTAGGAGTTCTGAGACAGAAAGTGGAGCCATGCCAGGACATTTAAAATTGGATTCTGTAGCCAAACAGAAGGTGGCGTGATTCTGCGAGGACTTGTTTTGTCCTGACTGTAGAAACTGCTGCATCACACATGACTGCAGTGAGCAGTAATCGAACTGGCAGGAAATGTGGGTGGGGGTAAGAAGTTCAGTCATATTACTCAGAAGTGGTAATATTTCTGCAAAAAGCAAGACTGGACCAGAAACTGACATGATTTATATATATATGTATATATAATAATAAAAGAAAAACTTCCCTCTCACCCTGTGGGCGGTCTTTTTGTCCTTCAAATTTGGGTCCTCTATCAAAGCCTGGGAGCTCGAAGGTTCTGCGCAGTATCTTAGCGGTTCCTGGGACTACGCTCTTCTGGACGGAGATCTCAGATGGTGTTGCTGGAATCTGCTGGAGCCCAGTTTGGGGGTCACTGCCCCGAGGGTTCCATCTCTTGTCCATTTGTGCCTTGTTCCAGTAGCTCACTTTTCACCAGATTGTCCTGGTTCCCCAACAACTGGTGCAGGCCTTGTTAATCTGGGTGACGTCTGAGCCGGCGTGACTTTCTTAGTGTGTAGGCGGGTAACGTGAGGGGATCTTTCCCAAGGACCCCTGCTGGAGGTATATTGCAGCTGGGATTTGAACCCCAAAAACCATTCCCACTATAGCAACCCCTAACGGTGAATGCTAAATTAACACCTGGTTTTTGGTGTCACAGAGAACCTCTTAAGCCAGGATATTTGGACGTTCAGGTTTTCCGACTCACAGAGAACCCTCAGCTTGTCCAAGAACCTTTTAGAAGAACTTTTTTTTAACAGTGTGGCGTCCTGGATCTTCCTAGGATTGGTCCTCTCTGAAGGCCCATCATCTCCATGTGTGGCTGGCATGCACCTGCATTCCATCTCCACCAATTCTGCATTTAAGACTTGGTTCTTCTCCAGCACCTTCGACAGGTTGGTAACCTACCTTTAGTGGTAAACGTCAGGTTTTTAGGATCACTTCATGCCTTTTCTGCTTTTTAAGCTCATGACCTCTCGTCTTTCTGCCAGAAATTAACATCATGTGCGCCAAGCCTCCTCACAAGGACCAAGACCCTGTCACACCTGTGACCACCTGCCTGCCCACTCCCAGCGCCCACACATTCACTACAAGAGCTCCTGTCGTTTAAACAAACCTGGCCAATCGCTACCTGAGTTGTGGACTGTGTCTGGGTTTATTCTAAATCATGACAATATTGTATTCCATTGATATTAGTTCTTGAAGTTGGGGGGACGCTCTGTTAGAAATATGATCAGAAACAAGAGCAAGTTCAGGTGCAAGAGATTAGAAATCATCACGTCCTTAATGGCACTGAGGCAGGAATGCAGGGAATAAGTTTTGGTGATCTTCCAGGACTAAACGAGGCATACAACTGGCAATCATCAGGGTAACAACAGGAGGACATGTGCAGAATAATAGATTACATGACCGAGTGACAACAGATCTAAACTTAACAAAATAGGTTCAAGGACTGAGCCCTGTGGAACCCCAAATGTCACGAGGGCAGTCAGTGATGTAAAACCATCCACAGTGACCCTGTCTGTTAAGGGGAATTGTGTGATCAACTGTGTCAAAGGATGCAGTCAGGTCTAGCAAAATAAGAACAGTAAAATACATCAGAAATGTGTCAGCTGTGTTCCCGGCTTGCTCAAAATCAGGTTTGTAGTGACTCATTCATGTTTATCTCTGACGTCATCAGTGGCCTGCAGCCTCAACCATCTGAAGCTGTTTCACACACCAATGACACACAAAGATCAGACTAGAACATACGCTATATAGACAAAAGTATTGGGTCACAGCTCTGATTGAATCCAGGTGTTTGATTCAGTCCCACAGGTGTATAAAAGCCAGCAGCTAGCCATGCAGTCTGCCTGTACAAATGTTAGTGAAAGAATGGGTGGTTCTAAAGAGCTCCCTGAATTCCAGTGTGGTACTGTAACAGGATGCCACCACTGCAACAAGTCAGCTGGTGACATTTCTTCCCTCCTAGATATTCCACCATCAGCTGGAAGTGGGATTATTGCAAAGTGGAAGCATTTAGGAACCACAGCAACTCAGCCCCCAAGTGTCAGACCACGTGAAGTTACAGAGCGGGGTCACCGAGTGCTGAGGAGCATAGTGAAGGGAAATCTTAATGCTTCAGCTTACCAAGACATTTTGGACAATTTTATACTTCCCACTTTGTGGGAACAGTTTGGGGAAGGCCCTTCTCTGTTTCAGCATGACTTGTGCAAAGCAAGCACCATAAAGGCATGGTCTGATGAGTGTAGTGTGGAAGAACCTGACTGGCCTGCACAGAGCCCTGACCTCAACCCCAGCAGACACCTTTGGGATGAACTAGAACAGAGACTGTGAGCCAGGCCCTCTCATCCAACATCAGTGTCTGACCTCACAAATGGTCTTCTGGATGAAAATTCCCACAGATACTCCGACATGCTGTAGAAAGCCTTCCCAGAAGAGTGGAAGCTGTTCCAGCTGCTGAGGAACCAACTCCATATTAAAGGATGTAGAAAGGGAGGTGAGAAAAGCTCCTGTGGGAGTCAAGTGTAAGTGGCCCAATACTTTTGTCCACTGATCACAGTCTACTGGATGATAATGTTTTATCATCCAGTATCATCTGCCTCTTATTTCTACTTAAATACTTCTCCATCTTTGGCGTTCCCTCCTTTAAATTCCATAAACCTTCAGGCACTGCACATGACAACGAGCTCATCTGATCAAACCCTGCACAAGATGGACCTCAGTGCTCATGTTCACAAATACACACAGCACCTTCTTCTAATGTGCACAAACTGAGTGATTATAATCACAAAATGAGGGTCATGATGTAGACACTCCTTAGCACGTACTTCCTGTGGTTAGCAGTAACCGTGCAAAGCGAATGATGTGTAAAAACGTGTTGTGCACATTGTGAACAACTGAGTGATCCAATTCAGTGAACGGGCTTCAGACATGCAGGATTTGGTTTAGAGAGTGACACGGTGGTGGAGTGGCTGGCACCCCTGTCTCACAAAAAGAAGGTCCTGAGTTTGAGTCCACAGGCCAGCCGGGGCCCTCCTTCACGAGAGGAGAGGTGCTCTGGCTTCCTCCCAGAGGCCAAAGATGTGCTTGTTAGGTTAACTGGTCATTCTAACTCGGCTGCAGGTG